>JANHFO010008148.1:0-13283 GCA_032468095.1 Pareas carinatus | reverse complement strand
CTCCTACGCGTTCTGTCACAGTCTGAAGGTTAAATCATTGGGTTCATTTACACAAATTATTTCTCAAGGCAGTAGTAATTAATATCTTGCTGAGACATTTTCCAGCTTTGCTCTGAATGGATGACGGTTATACCTGGGTTCTGTGCAATTTCTGGCATGTGTTTATATTGCATCAAGAAATGGAAAAAAAAATACTAGAAAGTTTCATGAAACAAAAATATTTGTCTCTCAGATGTTTCACGGAATAAACTCCGGGCAAAGAACCAAGATAAGTAATTAGATTGGCTGCATTCCATGTTTAAGAAATTTGTTCTAGGTCAAAAATACTGGTCTTCTCTTTTGAAAAGAAAATTGCAACCTCCTAAATTTTGTACACAATTTAGAGATAAAACTGGAATACTCTTCTTGTTCTGATTTATTTTACCAATTGTGAAAGTTGGATGCATTTTTTTGTCCATTAAACTAGTATTTTGGCTTCCATTTAATGATGTTCATGATGGTTCTAAGGATAGTGAACAGCATCCAGGCTGTCAGAAGGCAAGAAGCAAGTACAGTTACATGTTTGAATGGAGTCATATTCTTCTATTAAACATGTCATGTTCCTTTCAAAATAGCTATTGGGGAAAAAGAATAAAAGAAATAGGACTCCCTGCCTTTACTTGTGTTAAAAAATAAATGTAAGTGCACATTTCTTTTTGATCCTATTATGATCCAGGCTGAGCTAACCTAATTCAAACCAGCAATGTGCTTATCTTAATTAACGACCGTTAAAGAGTTATGGAAATATTATTGTATTTGTGTGTATGCATGTGTGTATGCATATATTTAAAGACTATACTTAGATATTTTAGATAATAACTGGGCGCAACTGATTTATTTCAGTCTATTTCTTTTCTCTTTATGCTGCTGGTGTGGTTATATTGTCACAGAATTCTGTGGGTTTGAAACAAACATTATACGTCCTTAATGTTCTGTACTAATTAATCATTTTCTGAAAAAGATAAAGATTTGACAATACTGACATTTGCAAAGTAGTCTAAAGTCTGAATTTGGAAGATGAATGTTTGTGAACTAGATTAGGACAAACTATTCAAAGTGTTCAAAATTTCATGCTGTGGGTAGCTGGAAGGCACACTCTGTCTATAGTGTGTATTGTACAGCACTTAGAACACTGTAGAACACTCATTTCTGGCTACACAAGCTTTTTATTTCTCTAAAGACACTCTATATGTACTGTGGCAATTACATTATTTATTGGCAACACTCAAAGACTGCTGCTTATTGGAGCTCAGACAAATCCCCTTAAATAAGGCTGCAGCTTTGGGGGGGAGTCTTTTAAAAAAGATTATATGATCAAACATCTTATTTACACAATTCCAGAGTCACGTTTGTGAGTTTGGTGGTTATATACATTTGATAAACAAAAAATACACATACTGTCAGAGTCCCAGTCTACAGGTTTTTAATGCCATGTGAAAGGCAAGCAGTCTTAGGACAATCCTAGAGGGAAGGTACCATTGCAAAAAACACTCTGTTCCTAGATTTCACCACATGGAGCTCTCTACTGGATGGGACCTGGAGTGTACCTCTCCTGTAAAATGTTTAAGACACTGCTATTCAAGTTTTGAAAAGCATATTCCAAGTATCTTGGCAGGTCTCAAATGTGGTTCTGTGTTGAGAATCAGGCACAATTAGAGTAGAATCTTAAATTTCTGCTTAAATTTATCCTTTTTCCAAACCAGTTTGGTTTCCTTTAAGTAAATACAATTTTATTTCTAGTTCTATGAGTTTTCCCCAACTGTTTGTTCAAAGAAAGACCTCTGACCTCAATCTTTAAAATTGCTTGAATCAGTGTATGTAGTTACATCAAAAACTTGAACCTAAACTTTCAACCGCAATAATACTCGGACTAACAATAGATGCAAATTCAAAGTAAACTGCTTCAAACTCGACTGCAGAAAATATGGCTTTAGCAATAGAGTGGTCAATGCCTGGAACTCACTACCTGATGCTATTATTACATCCTCAAACTCGCAAAACATTAACCTTAAACTGCCTACTGTGGACCTCACGCCATTCCTAAGAGGTCTGTAAGGGGGCATGCATAAGTGCACCAGCGTGCCTGCCGTCCCTGTCCTACAGTCCCCATTTGTTCGTACTGATTTGTTGGGCATATGTTTATACCTCTTTATACCTATATGTTTATATGGTATGTTCATACTTATACTTGTTTTCTCATATATGCCTGACTAAATAAATAGAACAAAATAAATAGAATAAAATAAATTAGAATAAAAAAATAGAAGAACTCAAATATCGTATGAAACAAAGCTTTTTAAAAGTTACTTAATATGTAACCAACCAACCAACCAACCAATAATTGATCTGGTACAAAGTTTCCTCAAAGTAAAAAAAAAAAGGCTAAAACAATCCAAGTTTCACTGAAGTTGAACTAGACTTTTGTTTTTTCTTTACAATAATAGAGAAAATGATTTTATGAAAAGAATGATTTTCACAACTCAGTGGAATTTTAGGCAGAACCGAACTTGTAACCTTTGTGCCCAGGATCTGCAATTAGGTTTGAAGGGAGGGATGGTCACAGTAAACACAGCAATGGCACAAAGTGGGCTACACATCATAACACCCATTTATAGATTTAGAATATTCCACTTCCCCTTGACTACAGAAGTAATAAAGTAAAACCTCTTAGGATTGGAATTCTAGAACAAAGTGTGGGTATAGACAAATCTTCTTCTCTAGTCCCAATCACTCACTCATGGAACAAATAAATTCAATTTATTATTATTATTTTAAAAGCAGGATATGCCAGTAGACTATTAAAGCTGTGTTTTTACACTAAATGTAGTTTCTTTAATTTCACAGTTGGTGAAATGTAAGTTGAATAATAGAATAATATTGACTATACTAACCTTCCCCAATCTGGTCTACAGTTTCCCTCATCCAACACATCTGAGTAACACCAGTGAGAGAAGAGTGGTGCTCTGGAATTTCAGGGAATGCTAACACTTCAGGAATGCCTATGTATATGAAAAGCATTCCTAAAATGATTGCAAAGGGGGAAATAAGGACAAAAAGAGAGAGAGACAGCAATTGACTAGGAACAGATTTAAAAAAGTTGGAGCATATGTCAGTCACTTAATAAAGTACAGTGATCTGGCAAACATGAATTTGAGTTGCTGATTAAGAAGAAGAAAAGGGTGTTGTATATAGCAAACAGAACCCATAATCAAAGAGCTAAAAATAGCCCAATATGCCAAGGAAGCTTGATGTATCAGAGGATTCATTATGTTTAACTAGAAAGGCATCTTCTCCCTTTTCAAAGGCACAAAAAGTCAATCAGTATCTTTCAATCGACTATTTACAGTAATTATTTTGAAAAAAGATCTAGAGCATTTTTGTAGAATGGAAGTTTTAAAACCTCATTGGCAAATGTTGATTCGAATGATATGATCTTTGCTGAGCTTGTTAGCACATACAGATAAAGAAGTGAAGGTATCCTATCCTGCTATTACCAATGGAACCTCAAAAAAATCCATGGAAATGGTCTGGACCAACTGTACTGAGCCTGAACAAGTATTAATCTGAAGAACTGAACTGAAGAAGCTTCTTGAGAAGTGAAACATCTTGAAGGAAAAACAAAATCCAGTTGCCTTTTGAAAAAGCACCTTTGGGACAAGCATAAATTTGGTTTGCTGTCTGTATGGAAGTTCACAAGTCCATTTAAATAACATAGCATCTTATAAAACACACTGCTTGAGAAATGATGTTCTCTATCAAGCTACAGAAAGACCAACAGAATGTGAAATGGGAATGGTGGAGCTAACGAAGAAGAAATATTTTAGAAATGGCTAGATGCTTTCTCAGATGAAAGACAGAGTTATCTATTGACGCAATCCTACAAAACCATACTGGGTCTCAAAATCATTTTGAATTCAATGGAATATGCTTATAAGTAAATTTGTATAGATATTCTGCTCCTGGCATATTAATCTCCTTTGGAGGAGGAAGGAGAGAAGTATAACAAGAATCTTTGAAGAAGGGTATTTAGCTTCAGATCTGAGACAATATCATAGTGTGAGGGGTCCTTTGTTTTTCCAAGGACTGAATACACCACAGCATAGCAGATAACTATGTAGCCACATAAATACATCTTTAATAGTCTTTAAAATGAACAAAAGTCTCCAGGTTTATGAAGTGGCATACAGCCTTTGCCTTCCTCCAAGGGATCTTGCATAAATTGGAATAAGGTGCTCAGTATAGTTGCTTTTTTTCTGGTTGTTGCCAAGCTTCAAGTCAAGTTCCAAGCTCTGTTCTTAAGCAATATTACTTTTGAACAATTTACTCAGTCCAAGCCAAAATCCAGGAAGGTACTCCACCAGAACTTGCTGCTGATCAAAGCTAGTGTTCCTGGCAGTTGACTGATAAGAGGTCTTACCTGCCTGTAATAGTTGTAAATTTCCAGATGTTGCCTCCCACTTTCAGTCTGCTTGTTGTTTTGTTATCTTTTCTTCTACACAGCTCCATTAACCAGGCAACTGGAAGGCCAGGTGTGAATGCTTGTGAGTGGAGAGTGAGTGAATTGATGAATGAGCCTATCTCTTAAGTTTCTGGGGCTTTTAAAGTCCTTTGGGAAAAAAGACATGGACTGAACTTTAGGGAAGTGGGGGTGAGTGGGAAGTGTTCCTACCTGACTGCAGCTGCTTTTTCCAAGTGCAGTTAAGCAGTCTCAACATCACTTCCTCACACATGGCTTAATGTAGACAGACTCCTGATCTGAAATCCTGATCATCAGTTCACTTGGGTTCTTCTGTGACTTCACTCTAAGCCGTATTTGTCTTAACCATTTTCTTAATCTGATAGTTTATACTCTGTTCACTGAAATGTATAGCTTTGCTTACCTCAAATCTCAATGGACTGGGTCCAAAACCTTGCTGATTACTTCAACTGTAAGGGCCACTACTGGTTTTATTATTTTATTTATTTATTTATTTATTTATCTCCCGAAGGACTCAGGGCGGTGTACAGAAAACATAAAAATGTAACATTGAACTTTAACAATATTTACAAAATTTTGACCTCCAATGATTAATGACTTTGGTAGCGTATGTGAGACCAGCAGAATGGAAGAATAGTAAAAATGGGTGGTCTTAGAGAAACAAGTATAATAGGGTTTGAGGCAAGTTAGGATTTTCAGACAAGTAGCTTTTTAGAGACATAACTCTCGACATGCAATCTATGTACATCAGTAGTTTATGAAAACTTAATTTGCATTTACTATAATTTGATTAATAACAGAATGAATATTTAATTAGATCCAATAACTGCATAACCTGGCAAGGAACAATTGTACTTCATTCTTTTTTTTTTAAAGGAAGGAAGAAAGTTAAGCATTCTGAAGCTTATTAAAATAATGCATGGCAATCACATCCCACTTCTGGCTAACTTTAATCCCAACTTAAAATTATAAAATATGTAATTAGAAACACAAGATAAAAAAGGTCATCATACTTTCTGTGAAATGACATTTCCAGTTCTCTTTCTCACCCACATTAATACATAGAATTCAGTAACCAAAATTTTTGCTTAAATCTTGCAAGTGTTACAAATTGTCTCGGTTTCCAGAATAAAAAATGTATGAGAGGAGGGAAGCCAAATGTTACTTACATAACCATATAGGAACCCAAAAAAATGCTAAATGTTACTTCTACAACTATAGAAGAACTAAAAATAGTGTAATCCAATCATTCTGCACAGGCTTTTTTTAAAAAAAAAAATCACTACATTTTAGGGGAACATTTCTAAATTTTCCAAATGCCAATAAGAGATAAACATCCTTGCATATGAAAATACAATAGCATATTTTAGAGTATTTAATATTTATCTTCAAGAAGTCCAATGCATATAGATAGCTAGAACATCTTTTTCACAATTAATTCTGGTCATGTTGTCCTAGGACTAGGACTAAGCCAATATAGACCACTTTTTATTGGTGCAGGACCTCATTTGTTCTGTTGAATAGCTGGAAGATAGTAGGAGACCTTTTGATTATATGGGGACATCGGTGGAAGATTAGGGCTTTAAGTAAAGGTACGGCAATGGAATGCTTCTAGGGAGCAGATTGCTATTTCCTCCCTTATCCTCACACTGCTTGAAACAATGCTGCTGAAATTGGGTCTAGTTCTTAATGTGTCACAAGAAGAGAGCAGGTGCATAGCTGCAGAAATGTTTCCACAAAAGGATTCTCTAAGTGATCTAAGCAAGCAAGAAGCAAGTTATAAATTGCACAAGAAAATCTCAAGTCAGTGGAACCCAGAGGAAAATCCTTTTGCAACTGCAAATTCTGGAATTAGTTAGATGCTGAAAAACAGCCAGATTTATTCCCCAATCTAATTCTTCCCAGAACTAAATCCATGCAGTTCTGTAATTCATATAATAATAGCTGACTAAAGTTTGAAATTTACATGTTTAGAAGTATGATCTACAGGCAGTTTGGAACGGGACAGAATTCCTTCTGTACACAATGAGAGTTTGACAGATGCCTAGGTTTATTTGTCATTGAGGCACTAACTATGGATCTAACTGTAGTCTTTCAAAGATGTAGATGAAAATAAAACTATAGAATCTCTAAACATGTATAAGAAAATTTAATCTTGCATTTTTCTTAGTATACTAATGTTCCATGTTATTTTGTACATAATAGCAATTAATCAAATTATTCTGATGCCCATCAGTATGATGAGTGTAGCTCCTCAAGAATAACTAGATAAATGAAAGAGAATGTCACAACTCCTGCTTCTTCCAATGTTTCTGATTTCACTAAAATACATTTACCTTTTGCTATAATTATATTTGAATAGTTAGCCTGGGGAAGCTCTGATGATAAATTTGGGTCCACAGAATCATGCATTCAGCTTAGATGAACTCAAAATTCCCTAACTGTAAGTGCTTATCAGAAAATATACAGCATGCAACCAGGTTATATACCATTATGGTGGTGAAATTTAATACATTTCACAGTCATGCAGAGTGGTGAGCCAATTGAAATGGGTGCCAGCTCTGTACAGAGCACCCGAAAGAAATAGCGTGTACTTTTTCATCCATGCCTTGGACAACATGTTCTTGTATCAAATCTGGTACTTGCACTTCCTCACATACCGTCCCTACAGCCAATCCATCTAAATTCCTCCATATATTATTTCAAGAATTATCTCTATGATAGTTCTGATGATGCAGGCGGATGCAGAAGAATAGCACCTTTTTAGGGATTTTGATGAAACAAAATAAAGATTTCTCCCTGTGTGTTTGTGAATTATTGTGCGTTCCAGTTGCATCTGTCAAAAAACTCTGCATTCAGATTTGACTTCCTTGTTCTTCAGTTCCCCCTAGTTGTGGAACGTAACTACATTTGAGGACTACATTTGTCACCCATTCTCTTTAACCTGAGAAAGAGAATTAAGGCACATTTCTTCTTCAGTCAAGTCTGCAAATTTGGGGATGAACTGAAGAGTGTTTAGCATGAACTTAAAATATGTGCAGATTTTAAATAGATTTATGTAGCTTCGCCAGTATTTTTTGTTTTCAATAAGGTATCTTTTTAAGAAAAGATTTTATTTTTTATCATGCCTTTATATAACTCAAGGTGGCGAACATATTTAATATTCATTCATAATCTATTAAAAATAGTACTTGGAATCATAGTGGTTACATATAAATTATCTCCTGTTTTATGCCAAAGAACAGGCTGGACATAGTTTATCCTGCCACCTGGAGAGAAAAGGATCATTTGACGTTTTGCTACTGATCAAAGCTTTACATTATTATAGAGTAGAAAATCCCAGGGAATGTAATCTTGAACATGCATAATAAAGATTAAGCAAGAGGAACGTCATCTTGTGATAGAATAAAATAAATTTTGCAAATCAATATTGAGAATTTTCTTTATGATTTTTTTTTCTATATCAGGACCAAAATGCTTAAACACAGGGGATAAGGTCAACTATACAGAAACAAATATTCTTTTCCCACAAGGTTATCTTTTTTAACTTAAGATCATTATAATAATAAATTGCTGCAATAAATAAATCTGAACATTGGTATAGCTTCTTCCATACAATGAATGCATGCAACTAATTATTAACCCATAGGCATTAAATAATTTGCTAGATAAGATAACATCTGTTCAAGAAAATGTATTCCTAAGCCAATCAAAAGGGTAATAATTCAAGGATAAATGCTGATTGCGTAAATTATTCCATAAGCATAAATCCTAATAAGGCAATTAGCATTCCATGTGCTCTATGAAGTCATATAAGATAAATAAATTCAATTAAGGATAATCTATTTCAGCATACTGATTGGGAATATTGGGTATATTCCAGTTTACAAGGGGAAGCAAAGCAATTGCCAATTCTCCATGATCGGATTTCATCTCTGCACTCATCCCTGAAGCATCCAAATTTCCAGAACCACACAATCTGGAGGTCCTCTCCGCTGTTAGAACAGGCAACCCCTGGGAACAGCTTGGAATTCTTACTATAATTATTACATTGTGGCAAATTCATTTGATATCAATCTTCTCCATAGCCAAGTAATATGCAAAGCTTACTTGTGGCAAGATTATATTACTACAATATCACTGACAATCTATGAGTCTCTGCTATCTCTTGGCAGAAGAGTTTATTCATCACAGACACACTGTCAACATTTCATTGTGCTTCCCAATTTAACTGTGCTAAAATATCACTTATGTAGAACCCTGTGCTATATTGACTGTTTTCTTACAGTAATGAAAGTATCTCGTTCACATAATGTCTTTTTATCTATCAATTCCTCATTCCTATCTACTTCACTAAGTCTTTCTGAATTAATAAAACATGGGGTAAAAACTGGGAGATTCAAATTCAACTAAGCTTTTCAGAAGTGGCTAAGCTCCTTTATACTTTGGTCTTTCATACAATTATTAAAAAGTGAACTTGAAATATCGAGATAGAAAAATAACTCTGAAGTTAAGGCAATTCTCTTCCAAAGGAAAATTAGACGGAAAACCTCATTTTCAGACTTTCAAACTCATCTGCCTGTATCACCACATTCTAAGCAAATATAAGACAAATCTAAGGTAACAGTAGGGTTTGGATTCATTGTTGCCACATTTCTGAATTTTTTTAAAAAAAAACTTCCCAGATTAATCTACAACTCTGAGAGTCCCTGGAAATCTTCCAAATAATAATCAAATCCAACCCTGCTTAATTTCTGAACCCAGTTAAATTTGGCCAAATGCTATATATGTTTTTTAAAAAAGTAAATTATTTGAAAAAACAAAAAGAAAATCTCATGCTTTTCTTTCACATAAAGCATGTACTGAAACTCTGAAATATTACATTCTTAACAAATATTACAAATAGTCCTCAACTTACAAACATTTTGCTTAGCAATAGTTCAAAGTTACAATGGCACTGAATAAAATGACATACAACTGGTCCTCACAGTTTCTACAGCTGCAGCATCTCCATGATCACAATATTAAAATTTGGGTACTTGGTAACCAGGATGTATTTACAATGGGAGTGATGAGCATTTGCCACGTTCCCAGCGAGCTTCCAGCAAGCAAAGTCAATGGGAAAAGCAAGATTTGCTTAATGGAATTGTGATTCACTTAATGGCAGTGATGCATTTAACAACACTGACCAAAAGATAATAAAATCAGGCATGGCTCGGTTAACAACTGCCTTAACAATAAAAATTCTGTCTCAATTATGGTTGAAAACTACCTATATAGCAATATTTTTCCTATTTTTGCCAATGCTCTAAACTTTAATTTCTGAATAAAAATGTGTAATTTTTACTGTGTCATACCCTCAGTTCAATTTAATGTTCAGCCTTTATTCAAAATTATACCTGCAAACAATATTTTTATTGTGCCATCAACTGGTCTCAAGCATGAAATCCTTTAGGGCAGAGGTCTCCAATCTTGGTCCCTTTAAGGCTTGTGGACTTCAACTTCCAGAATTTCTCAGTCAGCACTGCTTTAGGGGGCAGTAGACATCACCATTGCCCAACTGCAATTCTTCAACATTTTTTTCATGGATTCTTCTATTATTTATTTTAGTACATAAAATCTAACAGCAATGGAAAGATGAAAGAGCTGCACAGTATCTTCTAACTGTTAGTGTTAGGAACAGGCACTCTTTCTGTCTATATAGTACAAAACTAAGGTGCATGTAGTGGTATACTGTAATCTCCTTATTCTTGAAGGTGATCTGAAAAAGCCTATTCAATGGTCTCTATATGAAGTTATACATTAAATACCTAAGATAATTCATTCCTTCAACATAGTTTAATGCCAATTGTATTAACCATTCTTTGCCTGTCACTTATCTTTCAAAACTCTTTGTTCGTTATAATTGCTTATGTGGAGGAAAAAAAAATTCCAGCAAGCAATTTATCTTTAATTACAGTATTGCACTTTTATATAGAAATTAGCTCAATGTTTAAAGTCTGGTTAGATTTAAATAAAACACCTTCTCTTATTCAAGCTGTACACAAAGGAAATCAAACTAGGTTCTCTTGAATGTCACAGAAATATCGATTATATGTTTAGTTGGAATATGGAAGCATTTTTTGCTATGTCCAAGTTAGGTCTCAGGACATTTTTGTCCTCAAATGTCTGCCTGTTCATTTCTGTTCAGTCCTCTGTGGTCCAAATCAGTATCTACTTAATTTGTCTGTATATCCTTGTAAGTGCTTGAATGATGCTTAGTCCTACATCAAAATTAGTGTATTATTACTATATTTAACTGTAGAGTGGTGCAGTGATTTGGATTTAAAGGAGAAGAGCTAATTTGGAGTGCACATGGGCAGGCGTATCACCACTTTTGGAACTTTTTGGAGTCAAAACACTCTATGAGGGAGATGGGCAGTTCCTACATATGATAAATAGACCACTCTCTATGACACTGCCAAAAGGATGCAATGTGTCCATGAGCTGCAAGTCATTTTTTCTCTTTGAATCTGAATCACTATACGGTCTTATTAAGTTGTATATACAGTATGTTACTTTCTATTCCTTCAAGAGTCTTTGAACAACTTTTAAAGGGAGATGTAAAGAGAGGTGAGGTATCAAGTAGGTTTATGGCTAAGCTTTTGTCAGGGTTTTTCCTGTTCATAACTTTTTTTAATTGCTTCACAAGATTAATTCTAGCTTCTTTTGATTCATATAATCCAGAATCTATTTTTAAATTCCCAACTTGAAATATTATAACAAAATTGTACAACACTTTCTCTCATTCACTGAGCTATTGCTCAGATAGCTCTTGAGTCTCTTTGCTATTATCCTTTATTAAAACAGATCACTTTTTAAAAAATGGTGAATGGACATTGTTTTACTATTCAACCATAAAATAAGAAGAATCCATTGAGCTGAACACCAGAATCTACAGTTGATATGAACTTATTTATTTATTAAATTTATATGAACATCTCTGCTGTGCAAACATTTATCTATGTCAAATCAAATCATTTGTGTTCTATCACTTATTCAGTCTAGCATTAAAAGTTGCAACCAAATAGAAGATAGTTTGAATGCAAGCTTTTATATATATATAAAATACATTGCTTTTCCAGTAGGGTAGAGGACAGATAATTATACTGGGCTCATGCCTCAAGTGATAACTTAAACACTTGATACTCCACATGTATTAAACCTGACCACAATATTTTCTTAAAAGTATAAAATGTGTCCATATCCCAAAAGGGGAGTCTACAATTGGTCAATATCTATCATAAGAAATATAACACAATTTAAAATCTTTGCTGGTGTTGTTGGCTTTCTGGTTGCAAATATTGCTTAGTGTCATATTCAACCTCAGGATCCTAGCTTTTCCATGGTACATTTCAGCACTCTCTTCTAACTCTTTAGCAACAGACAAAGGCATGAGATGAAAACAAACAGAAACGATTTCCAAAGTGAAATAGCTGTTCCTTGTGCTTTTCCTAAAGTATGCTTCTCATTTTGTCATCAGGTTCTTTTCTGTTGTGACCAACTCTTTAATGCTTGCTTAGCTTTGCTGTCACTTTGCAAAGGAAGATAAAATAAAAAGGACAACTGTCATTTTACCAACAGTTAATTGCAGGGTTTTGTGTATATCAAAGCAAAAAAGCTTACAAGCACAATGCAATGCTTAGACTGGCTATCGTGATTATGATAAGAATAAAACAAATCCATCTCATATTACACTATTAACCTTTCAAACTCGAGTGTAGACTCGATAGATTTCTTGCAATGCCCATTGGACTGCAAGAAATCTTACAATGAAAATATTTCCCTGAGATAGTAGAAAAGAATCATAAGATGCATTTCCTCTGGGATGGTAGAAAAAACTTTCATGAAGTCACAGAAAATAAACATTTAGAAAAGTAACCAAACTCTGGCATACAGAAGGATGAGACAAATCAGACCTTGAAGTTCCTTTAGGATGCAAAAATTCATCCTAATTGGTTCAATATATCACATTTAAAACAAAAATAATTTAGTATTCTACCATAATAAGATCAATAGCTTTCTTATTGGCAGTTGAGAGCCAGATTACATGTATAGGCTACCTGTGTAACTAGTCATAATTTTTCACCTGTAAATTACAAACCTAGCTGGAATCCAATTAAGACTGAAACCATTTTGCTCCAGTACAGTTGCTATTAGAGACACATTTTATTCAAAACTTGCATTCTCTCAAGCAGCATATAATACTAGCTGGATCTGATTGTCATGGCAATAAAGCATGTCATCTGAGAAAGCCAGTAACGAAGTTTTCTTTTGAAACGTATTAAGAATAAACTGGTCTTTTACTTATGTCTTTTCTTAGAAATAAATGTATGTGCAGGTTGCTAATCGCTGATTCAAGAGGGCTACATTCAGATGAAAGGCAAGTAGTAATGTCTGCGTTAAGAACTGCATACAAAAGTAAAATAAGTAACCCCCTCACCAAAAAAGTCTTGATAATAGACAGTAGAGTTCCCTAATAATTTGCCAAAGGCCCTTTCTTTATACTTTATACTTATACTTAATTACAAAAAAAGATTTTGACATGTACTGTGCAAAGTAGTCATTGCTACTTTGCAATCTTGCTGAATTTTCTTTTTTTGCTACTTTGAAGTAGCAACACAGTCTTTGCTTTAATACAACAGTTTTTGCTATTCTTTCTCTCTCTCTCTCTCTCTCTCTCTCTCTCTCTCTCTCTTTTTTTTCTTTCTTTCCTTCTATTTTGCTT
>JANHFO010008145.1:27617-39311 GCA_032468095.1 Pareas carinatus | reverse complement strand
TCTCCCACTTGGAGTGATCAGTGGGAACTAGGACACCCTGCTTGATCAGCTTATCAAGCTCCGCATCAATTTTAGGCTGCAGGGCAAAGGGGACCCTCCTCGCCTTCATCCTAATTGGGGCCACTAGGGGATCCAAATTAAGAGAGATTGGTGTGCCCCAGTACTTGCCCAGGTCTTCGCCATTGAACATATCCTGGAAGTCCTTGATGAGGCCCTGGCTCCACTGGGGCTTAATAGAGCAGACCCCTCTCAGCTCAAGTCCTAGTGGCTTGAACCAGTCCAGGCCCAAGAGAGCAGGGAGTTTTCCCCCCACTACAGTCAGAGGTAACTGTCCAGAGAATTGTTTGTATTTGACTTGGGCTATAATGCTGCCCAAGACGGGGATAGCGTTCCCTTGATAGTCAGAGAGCAGGAGTGACTGGGGTCTCAGGTCAGATCTCCTGGTTTCAGGGCACAGTTTTTTAAGTTCATGCCAGGAGATCATTTCTATCTCGGACCCCGAGTCAACGTCCAGCTGGCAGGTAGCCCCATTGAGTTGAATGTTTCCTCCGTCCACGACAGCTCGTCCAGGGTCTCCGGTTCAGCCAGGCTGGTTGCTGTTTTGAAGACTGCGCACCCACAGTTTGACATGAAGAGTGCTTTTTTCCTCTTGTCAGGGAATTCAGCCACGCCGTTCGTCTCTATAAAGAAGTTAAAGCGGATCATATAGTCCTGCCACTGCTCTTCCTTTGGCTCATATTGCGCCGGTGGTTGTACAAATTGTGGTTGAATTGGTGCGTTCTCCATTCTATTCGCTCCGTGCAGCAGTCAGCTAGGCAATTCTATTTGCTCCGTGCAGCGGTCAGCTAGGCAATTCTATTTGCTCCGTGCAGCGGTCAGTTAGGCAGCCTCTTTTCTCGCTCCGTGCAGCGGTCAGTTTTGGTCCAGCCGGACGTCTGTCTAATGGGTCAATCCCACCTTCGTCGCCAGGGTGTTAGATTGCCGGACAGACAGGCTGGAGGCAGTGGTTAGATTGAACAGGTTTTTATTTCACAACACAACTGTCAAACTGTCAAACCGCGGCAAGCCCGGGATTCCCCGGGCAGCTGCTTTTATACAAGGCGCGCTTAGGCGCGCTTCAGCCAATCAGGGACCAGCTTTCAAAAGTAGCAACTTGCAGCCCGGGCTTGCAAAGCCCGCCAAATGGCTGCAACCAATATACAACATTAACCTTTCTTGAGATTTCTGTACTTTGTGAACCATCTTGGTCTTGTAGATATCCCGTGGGATAGCTTTGCTTATATGCATCAGAATCCCTTCCTACCCAGGGCATTATAGGATAAAGGCAGGGAGATATTAAATCTACACATGCCCTAAAATGTGAAACTATAGTCCAGATAGGCTACATAAAACAGAATGAGAAAGGACAATGTTTTAAATGTAAAAAATTCTTATTAGTATAATTAACATATCAAATAATTATTATTAGTTTGTTGTGTATTGATTTTTAAAATTTTGTTTAAATTATACTTGACATTTCAAAAGACTCACTAATTATTCAAATATCTGGGATTTTTTAGAGCATTTTGCTCATATTTTTTTTTACCTGGGCAATCTGTGTTGCAGAGTTAATCACTGGCACACTTTCAGTTTCTCCTGTGGGAATAAAGAACTTCAGTCAATTAACTTGACTTATTAGACTTACTATATATATATATATGTATATAAATGGGAGCAGAATCATTTGTAATTTGTTCAAAATGCAAAGTTCTCCCTTTGGTAGAACACACAGTCCTCTTTTGGACCTCTGATACTTTTTGTATGATCTATCACAATTACAGAACTTTTCTGCAATAGGGGTGTGTGTGTACATGTACAATATACATATGTAGATGCTATGACATCCACAAAGGTAGTTGAAAAATAAACAACATGGCAACCACACAATCAAAACCCTACACCTTTTGTATAGTGTGTTGCTGCCACAATATGTTTAAAAACCAGCAGGGTTTCAATTATGAACCCATCCCTTCCATTTTGACCTTTTTAAACACCCTTTGGATATTCCTGTAGCTGTGCAGAAGTGAACAGTACTGTAATGGAAGCATTATGCTACAGACATAATTGATTCAGTGCTCATTAACTCTAGTTATTTTTTTGTAAATACATAGAAAAATAACAGCAGTAGAGGTGCAAGACTTGCCCCACTCATGTTAAGGCCAACTATTTTTTAAAGTTCCACAATTTCATATGTGGGCTTTCCCCCTTCGTTTATTCCAGTTTACTTTTCTTATCTCCATTATATTGTAGGGTTAGCACCAAGTAGTGTCTGTGTAGCAAAATCCAGTTCCATGTTTTTGTTACCAAAGGTCAGATATTCAATTAATGAACCGAGTTTTATGCATATATCTATAAGTAATGATATTCTATGTGAGATGTTTTCCTATTAGGATGATCTAGAAATTGCCCCAGAAAAGGTACGACTTACTAGATTTCCAAATACTTTAAATTTAGTCCCAATTCTTTTCTGGGATTATTTATTCCCAGGTGCCTAAACATGCACCTAAAATCCCTTTCCCGTGTTTTTCACGTTCCAAAAATCTTCTTGCTAAGATATAGACTGCAAGCATACTGGTTTAATATACTGTATTTTAAAATACCATTTTCTATCCAAGAAAAACAGCATTCCTCAACCTTTCTGGTTTGATAGCCCAGCACGTAGGGGAAAGAGGAGCGGGTGTGCACATGCATGTGCATGCCAATTGCACATGCGTACGGGAGTGGGGCTCCTTGATTACACGGCCCTCGTGCAAGTGGGGATGTTTGCACGTGCTGGTGTGCGTGTGACAGTCCACCACTCGCGCAGCCCAGTTGCCGCATGAGTAGTAGTGGGCCGCAGCCCACAGGTTGGGAACCCTTGATGTAGAAGACAAAAAAAATCTAACAACATTTGTGCAATAGTTTTACAACAAACAAGGTGTCTAAAAGAAATCTAAATATTGTGATGCATAATAAGCCTTATAAAATTGGAAATGGCTATTTTCTCCCAATCAGGCTCCCCTCCACTCTATTGAGAATGATGAGAATTATAGCTGTGTTAATCTGAAGTACATTGGATTAGATGAAAAAGAAAACCTCTTACTTGTTCATCGAAGAATTCAAAGAATTCTTAAAATGAATTAGGCTCTCATTAGTAAAAATCAAATCAAATTTCTCAAACTGTAAGGATTGAAAACTTAATTTCAGCACTTTTCATCTCAGTGATGTGTGTTTTGGCCTAATTTGGCTGTTCAAAATAGCTTCTTGCTGCTTCGTTGTCTTGTTACAAGAATCTTCCTAAACCTCCTGGTATTTTTAGAAATCTAAATAAATAAATTTGATGAAGTTGTAATTTTGTTATTGTTATTTTTCAAAAATAAAAATGTGGGTCATAGTAGAATTGCTTTAGAAATATGACAAACTAACCAGAAAAAAGAGAATTTAGAAGGTTTAACTGGAGCATCCGGAGACAGGGCAGGGCAGGAAAGAAAAGGCATGACCACCCTAGTAGCCATTTTATTAATGTGCCAATCTCCCAATTTAGTCGTTTTTCACAAAGTGCCCAATATGGTTACATACAGGGTTACAACATCCTAAATATATGCAACATGCCAGAAAGCTACTGATTTTAAAAAAAACCAACACATCCAGATATACAGAGATGATTATCGTTTTAATCTAAATCCTGTGTGTCTTACTTCCATTGGGACCTCAGTTAATTGAAAACATCTAAAATTAATTTCTACTTCAGCCAATTCTAGCAAATAGGATTTGCGGGTGCAGTTTTTTATATAATATCCATCCACCCACTAATGTAAAATATCTTCCTATATATGCTATCAAATAATTTCACTTAAATACGGGATATGTCTTGTATTCTTAATTTTTATCATGACATCTCCCTTAGAAAAGTTAAGTACAATTGGTAAATACAATTTTTCAGTCTTCATTTTGGCTGCTCATACACATGCTGTCAATTGTATTTCTTTGTAGAGATAGAGATAGAGATATGCCATTTCAAGGGGAACCAACTATTTAAAAATAAATAACATTAAAATAACACACAAATACCTAAAATATGTATCAGTACAGTACAAAGCATAGCCCCAGGTCCAAAATAAAAACCTGGCAACCATTAATCTTCAAATTACAGGCGAAAGATGCTCACAAGATTCCCATCTCCAAAGCCTTTAGAAAGTCAAATTTTGATGGCATCTCTGAAACCTAGAACTCCAGTCAATAGAATAAACACAAGGCACTTAGCCTGTTTCAGCTCTTCTCATTGTTTGGGGAGTTACCACAATGATTAGAAACTACCTGGCGAAAGTGTTTATAAGTATGAACAACTTTCTCTCACTTAAAATGAATACAAGCAGATTCAAAATTACTTGGGATAGGTTAGCAGTAAAAATATTTAATGCATACTATTCTTTTTCACAGATAACATACTTTAATCTTCTTCATCATGATATGTAAGTTTTTGCTTCAGTTCTGAATTTTACATTTGTGGAATGACATAATTGCATATCTTTGAATCTATATCTACCATGCCCTCCAATGCTCATGCCCTTATATTTTTATATGTTTGTTTACTATAACATTCAGCCCACAACTCTTGCATGTTTCTTGTTGGCCTTCTTAAAAGGCACTATTTGAAACAGTTTGGTTGTTTTCTGATGTGCTATTGGAGATGTAAACATTTTATATACCAATCAATATGTTTTAATTTATTGGGGGAGGATGTTCTTTTCAATTGTAACATGCATAATCTTCGCAAGTCCATGGCTTGTTTTTGTAAGCATTTTCAGTAGACAAAGAAGTTTGGTGCTTGTGTAAATAAAATATTAACACATATCCAATATGAATCCTACCTGCAAAACTGGGTTCCTTCTCTTCCTACGGTCAATGCTTCTGATTAATGTGATGACTTGTTTCTCCTGTTAATTGGCTGCCTCATTCCATTCCTACTAAATAGGCCTTGGAACAGGGAAAAAAGGCTGTCCAATAAGGATACACAAAAGTCCTATCTCTAGAAGTACTAATATAACTCTTAGAACTGCATCAGAAATTGCATCACCATGCATGGTTCATTGTTATTTTTCTATTCAATCTCCCAAGGTTTGGACAACAGATAAAGGAATGCAAATTTCTATCACTATCTTCAGTTATAATTTGCAATTTAGTCTTATTGTTTTTCCTTTCAATAACAAGGACTACAACATAGCTGTAATAACATTTATCTCACATTGGATGCTGGCCAGAATTTATGGGACTCATGTTAGCAACCTTTTCAAGCGAGCTTTTGCTCAGGGATCTGTTGTCTTCTACACCCACAGCATTTTGTTTTCACATGCCAAAGTCATGATTTTTTTCAGCATTTTCCATCACAGATTATTCCTTAAGCACCATTGCTTTTAATTCTATAACTTATGTTTTGAATGTTTTTCAAGATTTGGCTAAACACAGTATTATGTAAAAATAACGAAGAATTTAAACAGTTTAAATATATTAGTTACCTTCTTTTCTATTTGAGTCCATGATTCTTAAATGTGTTGGATATTGCTTCAAGTTCAGTCAATAAATTTCCCACTTTGAAATTTTACTGATGGCAAAAATCCATCCCATTGTTTTAAAGAACGTTTACATATGAATTAGATGAAAGAATTCCTAATTTTAGCAGAAAAAATATATAATGAAGTTATTGGTTACCAGTACAGTATATGATATTTGGCTCATCTCTCAAATAACTTCCATTAGGAGTTTCTATGAAAGCTTTTACTGAGAAGAGAAAACCACTTCTGGTCTCAACGAAGCTCTTCAAACTAAGAACCAACATGCTTCCATTCTTAAATCCTCACTGCTTTTATTTACAGCTCAATAAGGCTCTGTACTGGCCATAGTATAATCTTTGTGCTACCTGTTTGATTATTTATTTATTTATATGACTTCTATGGATGGACACCCATGTCACAAGATTAACTGGGTGGCATACAACATTAAACAATACGTCACCATCTAAACCATGATACCCAAAATTAAAACAGTAGACCCAAATCATAAAAGCAGCATTACCAGCAGAGATTGTTTAACCTCCCAGCCTGGTTTTCCCACCTGAAAGACCCTTATGAAAGGCTAACAGGGCTGAGGCCACCTAGATGTCTGGAGCAACATGGTTTATTGAGTCTATATATCTTTATATAATTTACTGTACAACCTAAATTCTCTAGATGCAAGTGCAAGGGAAAGAGTCCCACAAACATTACATTACTTCCAGAACCTCTCAGCAATGGTTCATATTATGGAGAAAATAGGTGCATATCAGTAGGTAGGTAGACATAAATGTTTTGATCTGACAAATGAAGACAATATTTTGATGTCAGACTGGAAGTAATTAAGAGCAAGGGAAGGTGATACCCATGTAATATATGCATAGTACAAAACCCAGTTTAAATTCTTGTTTTTGTATTCAAACATCCAAATTCTAATCGTAGCTCTATATGTAACACATTGCAGTAATCCAAATAGAAGGGTATCATTAAGATTGACAGTTCAATCCACATTCAAAGCAGACATAGCTAGGACATCATCTGAAGCTAATACACACTTTGTTATAGAAAGGTCTTAGATCTCTAGTTATAACAATGCTAAAAAGCAGAGGAAAGACTATATTTGTTTTTTATTCATGCTTTATTATTTGTACATTTTAGTCCTCAACAGCATTTTTAGAAGACAAGAGGAGAAGCATCAGCTGGCATGCAACATTACTGTAGTTCCAGATTTCAGGTGCCTGTGAATACTAGTTCTCAGCACTTTTACTTTTACTTTAAGAAAGATAAACCAACAAAGCTTTATAATGATCTGTCAATAGCTCATAGAATTATTTCCAGCCAGTGAAATATATGTAGAATTTCAGCTTTAAAATTATACTGAACATTAACCTAATGTATCAGAACAGTTCTCTTACTCTTGAACAATCTCCTGCTATTTGTCATATAAGGAACAACTTGATTCTCAATATTACAAGATTTAATTATTAATGATTTAAAAGTGGAAATAGAATCAATTTTAAACTTACCCTTGGTTGTGCTCTCTCTCTCTCTCACGGTATCAGATCTTTTATGACTTTGAAACAATGACTGTCTCAAATGAGGGGGTGGTGTAATGTAGCTATAGGAGCTGATGATTTCTGAAGTAGGTCTATCACACAGTAATTATTCATTTAAAATCCAGGCATATCTAATCTAAAATTTTCTAATTATGCAATCCTCAGATCACATCCTCCCTGCTGGTTAAAACAGCAGCTACATTTCTAAAACCTGCATTTCCACTGTTTAACCCTGGAAGAACCTTGAAATGATGTTCCAGTTTCAAGAAAACTCTATAAAAATTGCAAAAAATATATATATTCTTTATAATAAATTTATATTTAACCTACACAGCTTTAAATATTAGCACGGTGCAGTGTGCAAATTAAGAAATGAAATTTGATATTTTTCAGTCATAATCTCTTGTGGAACTCCTAGCAATTTCTCATGGAATCTTAAAGAAATGTAGGAACTCAGTTGAGAAAAGCTAGCTCAATTGTAAATTTAATTTTTAAAAACTTTTTGAAAGCAACAAAAATCTATGTGCTAATATATGTTGTGTATGTTTAATAAAACTGTTTAAATAAAAAAAAAATCTATGTGCTAATTATAGATCAAAGTGATGCTGCTGGTATTTTACAAATGGGAAAGTAAAAGATCTAGGTAGAAGGAAGCAGAACTTGAACTTCTCCAGTATTTTTTATCTGAGCTGACCATAAATCAGCTCAATTTACTAATCTTCTCCCAATCTGGTGGTGCTCTATTTAGTAGACTACATCACAAGCTTTTCTGTAATGTATCCAGAAAATACTGTTTGGGAAAGTTTGCTTATGGCTAGGCAAACATAATAAAGCTAGGAGGCATTGAACCATCAGATATATCAGATGGGACTGGAAGGGGCACTTAATTTAGAATTTACTTTTTATGAGTGATTCTGTAATGTTAAAACAGTCTGAGTATTCCACTAGAAAATGGCACTTATATAGTATGCTTAATTTCTAAATGAAAATTACTCTGTGGAAGCTTCAGTCTTCCAGGATTCTTTTTACAACAGTGCACTGTTGATCAAGTACAAACAATGAAGTGTTAAGATCCAGCATTATATCCTAGCAGGCATCCAGCCTGGAATGTACTTGCTCATTCTGACTCCTAATTATTGTTTAAGCATATTTAAAGAATGAAACTGCAATATGAATTACAAATCTGTTCATGACAGTGGTAACACAATTATTCTTTCCATCATTGTCATTGGAATTATTCTAATATATAGCCAGAAGTGAAAGTGAATATGAAATGATACTAACCTCGCTCGGTTCCATAGGCTGCTGGAAAGTTAAACTCATTGCATTCAGAAATTCCATTGCTAAAATATTGAATTATTTGTTAATTCTGAAATAAATTGTATACTGACAAATTTCCAATATAAATCCAGTATCTCAGTGAAGGTCTAGGCCAAATCTTCAAACTTTTTCAAGCTGTGGACTCCAAAACATGTCGTTACTACATGGCAGACCCCATTTCCACAAATTCAACTAATCACTAATCGACAATTCATATATATTACTTTTTCCAAATTTTTCTTGACCTGTTTGCGGACCCCCGAGGGGGCCTTGCCACAGACCCCAAGGGGTCCACAGAGCACAATCTGAAAATCTCTGGTCTAGGCTACATCAGATTTATGCAAAATTGCAGATAGGTAATCCACTAGAAGCATCGGTGTAAATTCAATTCATGTTCAATGTATTAATTGGAAACAGACTGATGAAAATGGCAGACTTGTGGTAGGTTCTTATCACTGGAAGCTTTCAAGAGATTAGACAACCACTTGTCAAAAATGGTATAGGGGCACCTGCTTCAGCAGGGGGTTGGACTAGATGACCTACAATGTCCCTTCCAACTCTGTTGCTGTTATTATTATTTGGTTAATCCTCAATTTGATTCACAGTTTGGGACTGGTAAAAACTTAACAGTTCACGTCCTACCCAAGAACCTAAGAGCTGTTAAGGTAGCTTCTGAGTATGTAGGCAGTTCCAAGTAAGGTGGTTTTTTGTAAAGTCGGGATATTCAGATCTGGTAAGTTCAGAATTTCCATGTATCTAGGCAGGCCTTTGGGTATTGCTCCAAGGGCTTCTATTACTATTGGCATGACCACTAATTTCTTCCTCCATAGTCACTCAACTTCAATTTGCAGATCACGATATTTTGTTACTTTTTCAAGCTGCTTTTCCTCAACCCGTGCATCATCTGGTATTGTAATATCGATGAACCAGACTTTTTCTTTTCCACAATAGTGATGTCAGGTGTGTTGTGGGCCAGATGTCTGTCTGTTTGGATCCGAAAGTCCCACAGGATCTTGACTTGCTCATTTTCAAGAACTTTGTCAGTTTGGTGTTCCTAATAGTTTTCCCAGCATTCGAACACAAACTTCTGGCAATGTTTCGAATGTATGGTTTTGCCAACTAGGTCATGACGTTACAGATAATCATCCTGTGAGATTTTGCTGCAGTCACTGATAAGGTGATCTGTTGTTTCGTCTTGTTGCATAAGCGACATTTACTGTTGTTGCTGGCATGTTGAATTTTGGCTTTCATGGAATTGGTCTGCAAGACTTATTCTTGGGCATCCAAAATCAAGCCTTCAGTTACTTTCTTTGGTATTCCTGATCTCAGCCAGCTCCATGTTAGCTTTGTATCTATCTTTCCTTCAATGTCCTTCAGGTGTTGACTGTGCATACCTTTCTTTTTTCAGTTAGAAACTCGATGCTTAATTGTTTCCTTTCAATATTCTGCTTTCAATTTATTATAATTAATAATAATAATTTATAAACATGTACTGTGTTGATTCAGTTAAATTTACCTTGTTTTCCACATTTCTTATTCTTCCCAAATATCACAGTGTTGAAACTGCTAATATTGAACTGTTCAAACTTTCATAAAAATTATCAGAACAAAACATTTTTAAACATTAGCACATGTTCTATGTACAATTCAATAAAGAGAAAAAGATGACAATGTTCTGAAAGCTAAAGAAATGAATAGTCCTTTATTTTACTTGTTTAAACTTGTATTTTTTAAAAATAGTATTTTGTTCCCATTAAACTACATATAAAACTACTTGCTTGAAAACTCTATAATAGATATTTGATTTTTATTCTACCAGTCCAAACTATTCTACATTTCTAACTTTAGCTTCAGCCCTGGTGCGGCTGTATAGTGAAAGTTGCCATCCCATTCCAGTCCTTGTGTGTCTGTAAATTCTCCTTTTCCTTCCAGCCTGAGATAAAAACAAAAATAGCATGTTAAACAAAAGCAATAAACTATCCATAATCATATACAACATAGGGGCATTTTGAAACATCAATTTGCTAAAATAGTACTATTAATTCTTTATACTGTATTTCTGTATAAAACAGTAAGATGAGATGCAACAAATTAAGACAACTAACACTACCACTACAAAAGATGATTTTGTATCTACAATAAAATTATCCAAACAATGATAGAAAAGAATATAGTAATAAACATTATAAGGAGTTTCAACAGCAAAATTAAAATCTTGAAATCTTTTCAGATACCAACTATACAGCACATGGTAATATTTCTATCGTGTCAGCTCTATTAACCCAAAGTCTTCTCTACAGTTCTTAAAAAGGAAAAAAATAGTGGTGACTGCAGCCCTGAAATCAGCAGGCATATAGCACTTGGAAGAACTGCAAAGTCTGGCGTGAATAACATCTGGAAGAATAAAGACATCAGCCTCACAACCAAATGCAGATTATTTAACACAGTAATTTTTTCAATTTTGCTACTTATGACTGCAAAACCTGGATTCTGAAAAAGGCAGATATGAGAAAGGTGGACATCTTTGAACTGTGGTGCTTGAGGTGACTATTATGCATCCCATGGACTGCAAAAATAACAAAGAAAGAAGTCCTAGACTGAACCTTGCAAAAGATAACACTTGAGGCCAAGCTCACCAGACAGAAGCTATGATACTTTGGTCATGTCATGAGAGCTGACTCACTTGAACAGTCAATCATACTGGGAGTGATCAGTGGAAAAAGGAGTGCTGCTGATTAGACACTCTAAAAGATGACACCAGGCTGACCATGGCAGATCTGAAGGAGGCAGGGCATGGAAAGTGCTGAGCCATAGAATGGCTGAGGGTTCGGACATGACTGAATGGATGATGACAATGACAATTCTTAAGCCCCAATTGGGTTAATCATGAGACAGTTATTTAGACCAGGTTTTTTAAAATTTCTTTAGGCTATAGAATATGTTGTTACTCTACACTTCCACAGAACACAGTTTGAAAAACTCTGGATTAACGAATCTAGCCTTAGGGTCATTAAGTATATAAGCCTTAAAAACAACACTGAATTTGGCAGAGGAAAAAAGCACTAAAGTAATACAAGGGCTAAATTTTGGAATTCCTACTTTTTTCAGTTACTTTTGTGCAGCAGAAATTATCCCATTATACTGGATCTACCGATTAATTTGCTACCAATAGAACAGACTACTTGATTAATTTGCATGATAGATAGATAGATAGATAGATAGATAGATAGATAGATAGATAGATAGATAGA
>JANHFO010008140.1:22339-32837 GCA_032468095.1 Pareas carinatus | reverse complement strand
AGAGGGGAGGGGGGAAAAGAAAAAAACTGTTCAAGGTTGTTTTGTGTTCTATATTTCTTATACTCTGTATTTGTTTATAAAACTTTTCAATTAAAAAAAAAGAATGAATCTCCCGAGAGGAGTCTTTTGATCCCCTGGAACACTTTTTCTTCTCCCTCCCCCCACGCCCAGGCTGTTTTCTTCCCTAAGAGTTTGTGTAGGGGCTCCGCTATACTTGCCTTTAACCTTAAGAAATTGTTATAGAAGTTAATAAGACCTAATAAGGCTTGGAGTTGCATCTTGTTTGTGAGTTTGAGGGTTTCCCTAATCGCCCCGACCTTGTCGAGTGTGGGGTGTATTCCTTCCCCATCAATCTTGTACCCTAGGAAGTTAACTTCCCTAGCACCTATGGTGCATTTGTCCTTTTTGAGGTGCATCCCTGCCTGTCTGAAATGATTAGAACTTCCCTCACTCTGGAAACTAATTGCTTTTCGTCACGTGCTGTAATGAGCACATCATCGAAGTATGGTACTGTGCCTGGAATTCCTTGGAGCAGTCTCTCCATGGCGCTCTGGAATATGCCAGGTGCAACGGTAACCCCGAACTGGAGGCGGTTACATTTAAATGCCCCCCTGTGTGTAACTATAGTCTGCGCCTCTGCTGTCGCTGCATCTACTGGGAGCTGTTGGTATGCTTGAGCCAGGTCTAATTTTGCGAAAAAATTTCCTGGCCCCAGGGAATGTAGTAGATGCTAAACCACAGGGGTCGGATAGGCGCTCCGCTGCAATGCCTTGTTTAGCGTGCTTTTATAGTCCACACAGATTCTAATAGACCCGTCACTTTTGAGCGGGGTTACTATCGAGGTTTCCCATTTTGCATGATCGACGGGCTCTAGGATCCCCTGTTCTATTAGCTTTTCTATTTCTGCTTCGACCTTAGGTTTTAAGGCAAAGGGGACTCTGAGCACTTTAAGGCAGATGGGGCTTATTGCAGGATCTAGACTGAATGCTATGGGGGTCCCTTTATACTTGCCTAGCTGTGCACTGAAGATGTTCATAAATTCCTGAATCAGCTATTGATGCCCTCCAACTGGGTAGCGTGAACTCCTATGACCCCCAACCTCAAAGCCTCAAACCAATCTAGTCCCAAAAGAGTCTGTAGTTTTTTCCTGACAACGAGGAGAGTCTTGTTGAATTTGCGGTATCTTATTGGTACTTCTAGATGTCCCAGGACAGGGATGCAATTCCCCTGGTAGTCTACAAGTGTGATTGATATTCTGGAGATGTCCTCCTGTCGCAACTCGGGTCGGAGGTCCTTGAGGGTCGACCAGGCAATAAGGGTCACACCAGACCCCGAGTCTATTTTCATTTCACAAGGTTCTCCAAAGATTGAAACGGTTGTCATGATCTCTTTTATTCAGCTGCCGTTGTTGCTCACGATGACAGTTGTGCTGTTCGCATCCGATGACCTGTTGTGAGGTCTGCGATGGTCAGATCAGCTTTTTGTTGATGGTCAACAGGGGGTGCTGTTGTGGTCAGTTGGTGGTTTAGTTCTGCTTAGGTGTGGCGAGTGGTCGCGTGACGTGCATACTCAGCCAATATGGCCTCTTTTGCCACAGTTATGGCAATGGGCGTCCTTGAATGGGCAGGCAGCACTGGTGTGCGCTCGCCCACAACCTGGGCACTTCAGTTTGTTGTCTTCGTGCCTTCTGAACATTTTGTTGACCCCCTTCATCCTCGCTGTATTCTGACGATGAGTCTGTGTCTGTGGTTCTGTACACTCCGTTTGTCTGGGTGCTTTGTTGTCATCGTCTGGAATTTTTGCCATTTCTGCCTTCGCTTTAGCCGAAGTTTCCGCCATTCTTGCCTCATCAACTGCTACGGTCAGCGTTATCTTCGGGTTTATCATGAGGCAGCGCTTTAGGCTTTTGTCCTTCAGCCCGTAGATGAACTAGTTGAGCAGAGATTCTTCCATATCTGCATATTCACAGTTCACTGCTATTGCTTGGAGGGCTTCTAGGTAGATGCTTATCGGCTCGCTTGGTTTCTGTTTCCTGTGCCTGAGTTTGAACCTCTGCACCAGTTTAGGAGGCGGTGGCATAAAGTGTTTTTTGAGCTTGTCAATGAGTTCATTCCAGGGAATAGAACTAACTGGGTTTGGGGCAGCGATCGCTCTAGCCTCTTGAAAAGCCACCTGGCCACAATAGCTGAGGAACAGGTTCCGCATCCTTTTGTCTGGCAGATCTACTAGTTCGTTGGCATCGAGGTAGCAGTGGTATTGATCCATGTATTCTTCCCAGTTTTCCATCTCCGGCTGGAATGTTGGATCGAAAGGGGTCTGTCTGTGGTTGGTGTTAGCTGTCTCTGCTCGCGATCATCCCTCTTTGCTGCTAGCGGTTTGAATTTTATGCTGTTGGTTTCCTGAGGTTGTCGCAGCTATGGCTGTGCTTTTTTCCTTCTGGTTGGCTTCTGTCTGTTGTCTTGTGGCCCTCCTCATCGCCAGTGTTGTAGCCAAGATGTCGAGTTCGTGAAGACAAGACAGAGTAGGTTTCAGCACTGTTTATTTAGTTTACAGTGAGTGATACAGAACTGAGCACTAGCCATGTGGGCTGCGCTCTTTAAAGGTATTCACACTTGGCATGCTGCCAACCAGCTCCCTGGGATTTCCCGCTCTTGGGAATTCCCTCCCAGATCCTTATATGGATCTAACAGGTCTAATACAAGCAAATGATAGAGTTGAAGAGTTGGCACCATCTTTTGGATTGCACTTTTATTATGGAAACTCAACTGCAATCCAACGACGTTTCTCTGTAGAAAATCATCTCTCCTTGCTTAGCAAACATCTTGTCACATTTTTATGTCTTTCAGGATGATAAGAAAAAAAAATCTTGCCATCCAAACTTAGAGGACTAGGAGGAGTGAATAATGGCTTTCATTATAAATGAAACATTGGGTCTAGAGCATGCTGGGTCCCAGATGAGACTCAAATGAAAATGAAACCCTTGACTGCGTCTCCACTTTGCTGTCCCTGTTGCGTTATGCCTTTTCTGTTCTCATTCTTCCCTACTTCTCTCTCGAGACTTCAAATAGCACTTGATCAGCATGTGTTGAAACTGCAGAAAATATAAGAAAGCTATGGCTACTGAAAGAGTATTAATGAGACAATTGTGGGCTGGTTGATTTCAGAATTAGGATCAGTGCAAATACATAGGATACTTTTTGGCACATTTTATATTGCTAATTCATCCTCCATCTTGTCCTGAAAAGTGGGGAAAGATCAGAATTCAGCATGTTCTCACTTTGTTTTCTCAGAAATTCACTTAAGGACTCCCAGGTGTTTAGAACTGCAGCTTGGTGCCTATTGAATCAATTGTAGTAGTAGATGGTTGGCATCTTCTGAAATTTGTTAAGATCTCTATTTATGTATCTATGTAACATAATATTTAGTAATAACTGTAGTATGCCCAAACCAGGAAGTAATTACTGCAAAACAATAAATAAACAATATATCAATGAACCCCACATCCCATACCAGTGAAAGGAAGTGAGAGAAAGAGGAATTTCTAGGTTTTTGCATATTTAGAATGGGTAAAAAGAGTGTGTATGTATGTATGTATGTATGTATGTATGTACGTATGTATGTATGTATGTATATCATAAGGAGATATATTTTAGGCAGGAATACCAGGAACCAAATCTGAGCTATTCAGTATATGAAAAATATAGTTCACCCTTGCTGTTGGTCTCTTTCCATTCTTACATATTCCATACATGTTCACAGTTTTGAAGAAAATGGCTCTTGTGTAATTTTTTTTTAATATGATGTCTTCTCTACCCTTGAAAGTGAGGTTTTTTCTTCATGCTCTCCCAAGTTAAGTGTTGACAAAGTGCAGGAAAATAGGACTTCTGCTGTTGGCTTAGCACATGGGGTTTACATTTTTCAATCAGTGGGTATATTTTCAGGTAGTGCTAAGAACACGTCCATCTCCATCTATAGAGTATATTTGATAATGTAGGGAAGAAAATGAAAGCAGTCAGAGACAAAAGGAGACAGAAGATGAATGCTGGTTTTCCCCTGGGGTTCATGGTTGAAGGAATTAACACAGCTTGGCACTCTAACCTAGCTGTGTTTGTTTCCATGGCAACAGCTACGTACATGTTTCATAGTATCTACAGTGACACAGTTGCAGAAATAGTAGCTTGCAGGTTTCTGATATCACATCAGTGGGCTAGCAGCACATACACCGTCTTAAGTAAGTGTAGAAGAATTTTACCAGTCTAAGCCTCTGGATTCAGATAATTTAAGATGCACTGGCATGAGTTAAGTTAAAGGAAGAGGGCTGGACCTTATGTGCCACTCTACCCAGGATGCCATGGTCAAAGTTGAAAGTTGCAAGAAGCTGTTCAAGCAGTCCGCGTTGATTTGGGCAAAACAATCAAATGTGAGTGAATGCAGCTGGTTTAAAATGCGGGCAGTAAATTTTGAGTGAAATTGTGAGGAGTAAATAGTTGTGGTAAGATGAAGGATGTTCTTTCTTTCTTTCTTTCTTTCTTTCTTTCTTTCCTTCTTTCATTCATTCATTCATTCATTCATTCATTCTTTTTTCTTTCTTTTCTTTTTTCTTTTTTCTCCTTCACATGCAGACAGAGTTTGCATATTTGTCTTAGTGCAATAGAATCGAATGTGGAATTTGAGAAGATTTTAGACTTCACAGTTGCTATGTTAGGATTTCTTGCATTGTAAAGCTGATTCTAAATGAGAATGGTTGACCCATCGATTGACAGGCTGCTAAATTTGGGAAGATTTCAATCTCTTATGTCCTTCTTTAGGGTTATTGTAAATAGCAGAGCTGTGTTAAAAAGATAACACCTAGTGACCCTGATTTGTCTTTGATATTATATTGCTACTTTTTTTAGTAAAATAAATATATATTTCTTTGCTTTCCCCCTTCTTCCTCCTCTTCTTTTTATCCACACTGTTATTATGACAGAAATAAGAATATCCTGATATTCTGACAATCATATTTACCTCAACATAGGAGGTATTGTCCTTATCTTTCAATTGTTTCTGGATCATGGAGGAATGCATAGATATAAATGAACCTTAGAGTAAGTTTTAGCTCCATAGATTTTAGCAGCAGTATAGCCTACAAAGCACACAGAGTATTGGTGTTTCATTTGCACTGATTTCTTTCAGTCACAGAATATGATTTCACTGTTGTAAGAGCAGAACAGGGCTTTTTAATTTTGCTGATTAACAAGACATTATTCTAGAGGGTACAATCTGATATCCGCCTTTGCTTCCCTCTTTACCTATCCTGTGTACATGCTTCTTCACAAATGGGAATTCCCTTTTAATGGTTCAATCAGGGCAGAAGCAAGCTTGTGTCTTGAGTTAGCATATAAAATGTTGGATTCACACATACAGCAATGTTGTGAGTCTTCGGCAACATGGGCGTACACTGTAGCTGACATTCACTTAATTGTCAGTATACATTGGAAAAAATAGAAAGGTCTATTTACAAAATAATATATAATTGCAAGCAATCAAAAATGGATGCCAACATTCACCAATTTATGGACATTCATTATGATTTCTTATTCCTGTTAACAATAATAATCAGTGTTAAAAATAATTTGTATAATCTCGCTCTAATTTGCCTGTTGCATGAAAAAGTGATGTGCTTGTCTTTAAGACTTTAAAAAAAACACTGTAACTCACACACACACACACCCTAAAATTCTAATCTGCATCCAACAAACTATATAATTTACTATCAGCAATAGCTCTTGCATTAATTTTCCAAATTCAATCTGTGACTCATCCGCATTTGTGGTTAGTACAGAACCTGGAAAAGTTAGCAACTGTCAAGGTCACATAGATAATTGAAGAGTCTCACTATCTAGTTTTCAAGGTGGTAGAATTCTAATTCTCCCTCTGTGCTTTTTCACTGGCATTTAGGTAATAAACTCAATGATCATCCCCTATATTCATGAAGTTATACATTAGCTCATCACTCTTGGCTGAGTAGGAACTAAAACAGCCTTCCTTTCATGCTGACTGGGAATTTTGGGAGTGTTGGTTTCTCAGAACATTTATTTCCCACTAAACTGGGAAATATTAGACTAGATAAAGAAAAGTACGGTAGTTTTAAAAAATGGTCCTACACTGAAGATGGGGATGAGAAAATGACGTTGCCATCAACACTGAACATTCAGACTTCAGAATGTAAGAAAAAATGTGAAAGAGTGCAATTTTAAAAAATTGAATAGAGCAGAATACCCCCACCCGGATGGATGAAGGGTGCAGAATTGATTTGTGCGGATATCTTTTGTGTTTTTACTGGAATGGTGAAAGATAATATTTATATTCACTTTTCTAAGAACTGAGAGAAAACTGTTCAAATTTATAATGCCCTGAATAATTCTTTCTCTGCCAGAATTACAGTCTAAACTAGTCATAATTAGGTAGCACCCTTATTGGGTATTAACAAAATCGGCTTCTTAACTCTACCTAATAAATAGCATGTCTTATTTCAATGAATTTTCCATGCTGAAGAATTCTGCAACAGTACATTGAGAACTGTGCTGATACATTAAGGATTTGCTACATTGGTCAGAAATTCTGTAATGCTCTTTGTTCCTAAATTGGTCTATCCATGAGCACTAACATAGTGCAATATTTCTGTTAAGGAGAAGAACAGATATGCCAGCAGAACTAATATTTGTAATTCCCAGCAAGAATGATCAGTTTAGGAGGATAATAGGAACAAATCCTCCTAACAAGTCTAACATATCTGGAAGGCCATCATAAAGAGCTAGTAAAAACACCAATCATAATAAAATGAATAATGTTTAATGTAGAATAATGGATTTAGAAAGGATATCAGAAATTGTCTAGTTCAACCCTCCACTCAGTGTAAGATTTGCTAAAGCATTTCAGACAGGTAGCAATTCAACAACTATTGAACATCTCAGTGAAGGGAGACTTACTTCCCTGTAATTTCAATCCATTAGTTCTGGTTCTGCCCTCTGAGATGGCAGAGAGCATTCAAAAAATATGCTGCAGACACTAAGGTCCTGGGAAAAAAATATTCAAATACTGTGATGTGTCTATACTTGCAAAGATTAGAATTGTGCAAGCCACAGTATATGGAAGTGAAAGTTGGATTCTGAAGAAGGAGATTGGTAAGAGCAGTGATGCTTTTGAATGTTAGTGTTGGAGAAGACTCCTGAGAGTACTGTAGATCAGGGTCCCCAGCCCCAGGTCTGTGGACTGGCACTGAGCCACAGCATGCCAGAAACCAGGTCACGCAAGCAAGCAAAGCCCCATCCTGGGATGCAGGCAACATGTGAAACCACGCCTCCTTCAGTCCACGGAAAGACCTCTCTCCATGGAACCAGTCCCTGATGCCCAAAAGGTTGGGGGTCAACTGCTGTGGACCAACATGAAAACAAACAAATGGATCATTGAAGAAATCAACCCAAAGTTCTCACTAAAGGCACAAATGACCAGGCTCCAATACTTCAGACACATTGTGCAAAAATTTAACTCTCTGGAAAAGACTCTAATGCCTTTTGGAAGGAAAGAGAAGAGGCAGCAAAGTGGGTGAACTCACTTATAGTGACAATGAGTGCAATGGAAAACCTAAAAAATCAGATTAGGGGCAGATTGACATGGGGAAAATATCTATGTGGTTGCTAAGAACTGAAAATGAATTGATGGCATGCAATCAATCAATCAATCAATTATTCACACAAGTTTCTCATTTTTCCTTCAAGGAAATATTTGCAATTACACATCGGGCATCTCATTTTGCAGAATTTCTCAATTTCTGTGGATACCTTTCTCCTTGTACTGAGTTTATCAAGAACTACACTCCTGAAATCCCATAGATAGCCTGACTCTTCTGCATTCTTCTTCCCCTTGAACTCAAATATAACATGGTCATTTTCTCCCATGTTTCCAATCATCTTCAGTTTTACAAAAAATTTCTTCCTTTTGGTAAAATTAGGCCCAGGATGTTGATTCTTTTATTACTTTTTCTATTTGTCATCAAGAGAAGATAGCGAATTGTAAGATATTTGACTATTGCTATTACAGTACTAAAAGTTTCATCATTTGACTCCAAAAGGCAGAAGATTTATTGCCTAAGTAATCTATATTAAACTCTCACAGCAATATCATTTTTTAAAAACAAAAAACTTTAAACAGGGTTTTTATGCTCCAGTTCATGAATTTCTGTGCATGCATGTTCTTTATTTATATACAGTGCAACATCCTCCCTTTTTCTTTTCATTCTTTTCCTTTTGAACACATTGCGCCTATGTTATAATTCTATGTTCTACCATATGCCAGTGATTCCTGTGCTGTGATAACTACCAATTCTACATTTATGATATCTTAATACTGATTGAAACTATCAAGATGACGTAGGATGGGTGCAAACAAGCTAGGCTATAGTAATAAGAACCTTTTTTTAAAACAAAAACAAAAACGTTGGACATAACTTTAAACATATTCTGTCTCTGTGCTTTGGGGTGCAAGATGAATGCCACTCCCAGCATTTTAAAGAAAAGCTTCCAATAAATAAAATAACTTTTACCTTCAAGTACCTTTTCTCTTTTGAGACCTAGTGGAGGATGTATTCAACTGCTTCATATGAATCAGCTACTGCTATTGCCTTACTTACTTAACATTCCCTGTGAGAAGCATGAGATTCTGATCTACTCTTCCAGTGATGATGTATTCATTTTTGGGTTCTAATATTGTACTGTACACATCTGATTTTGTACTGCATTTGAGAAATTCTTTAAAACTGTGGTGCTACAATGAAAGTCAAGAACAAACTCTGTTCTGTTAACTTCACCAATGAAAGAATTTGATCTTGTATATGGAACTTGAAATACCTAAACTTTATATATTGTCTAAAAGTTTAACATGATGCCTGTTTTGCTTTTAATTTAAGATTTACATTCTGTACTCATCTGTATTATTAAAGCTGTGATGGTACAGTGGTTAGAATACAGTACTGCAGGCTAATTCTGCTGATTACCAGGGGTTCGGTTCTCATCAGCTCAAGGGTGACTCAGTCTTCCATCCTTCCGAGGTCGGTAAAATGTTGACTCTGTAAACTGCTTAGAGAGGGCTGTAAAGCTCTGTGAAGCAGTATATAAGTCAATGCTATTGCTATTATGTATTCTAAGACATGGGCGGGTAATTAATTTTTCCAAGGGACCACATGAGAAATGTGGACTGTTGTAGAAAGTTGAAGCAACACGGCTATGAAGGTGTGTAGGCAGACATGTCCACACACATGAAAGTTGAAAGAAAAATAGCAGTTGCCTTCAAAATGAAAGCAATGTAATTTTATTGTGTGCATGGCATACATTTATTTACATTTAATTTCTAATTTCTGATTGACCACACAGAAACTGGACAGGGACAGAAAAAGGGTCAGATGTGACCTGGAGGCCATAAAATGCCCAGATCTGTTCTAAGATAACTGCCTCCTGCCCTTTCAAAATTGTAATCCGGTTTTTTATTTTGTATTTTTTCAATCCTGGGATGGACTCTACAAAGAAAAAATAGTTCAACGCTACTATTTATTTAAATAATTGATGTAGTTATTAATTGCCTTTCTGATGACAAGTCTAATAGCTTGCTTACCTTACATTAGACATCAGTCCATTAGTTAAATATGAATTCTGGGGTGGATGCATCCTTTGTAAGGAAGTAAACAAGAGAAAGCATACCAATATCTGAATAATTTCATTTACTACTTTTATTGCTTCTTGCTTGCCATCTACACATCTGAATATTTTATGCTTTCATTATATTTAGGCTTCAAATATTATTGTAATCACAAAATACTATATATAATATTTAATGCTCTATACAGATGCACATGCATAATTTTCTTTCGATCTTTTCCTATTGAATTAATAGTAAAACTATATTTCACATATCTATAAAAGGACAAGTCATGATGAAGCAAATTTAGTGCCTTAATCCATATTAATTTCAGACATTTCAGACTCATTTTTTTCCTTTGCAAGATAAGGCTTTTAATGACAATTCCATACACCGTAGGGGTAGTTTAGCACAGAGTTAATATTGTATTCAGTATGAAGTGTCATCTGCGCAGGCTATGAATTACCCATGTCCAGTCATTCAGCATAGGTATTTTTCAGTAGGTTACACCCAATTCAGTATGAGTATGACATCCATCAAATATGTTTTGAACTCCCCCAAATCTCAAGAACTAATTTATGACATTCATGAGGTGCTTGTTGGAAAGGGAAAATTCATCTTGTAAGTGGGTAAGGATGTCCTTTGGCCAATAAGCTTTTGATTCAACCCAATTTGATGAACTTTTTAGACAAATATAGAGTGTAAGTATCAGAATCCTTGCCAAATATTACAACTTCAAGAAAAGGGATATCCATACTGTTTGACAGACATTAATACAATCGAACAAGTCCAAAGGTATTTTACTAGAAGATTACTCCGTTCCTCT
>JANHFO010008139.1:329707-345731 GCA_032468095.1 Pareas carinatus | reverse complement strand
ACCTGCTGCTCCTAACCCCTCCATTAGTACTGGTCAATGAAAAATTCAAAACCAAATAGGGAAGCCCTCCAATCAGGAGAGGCTGCAAATGCCCTCCAATCATGGGAAAGAAAACAAACCATATTTTGTCCAATCACAACTTCTGGAATTAAAAAATCGAAATAACTCATGTAAAAATTAATATTTTGAAAAATTCTTTCTTAGTGAGAGTCTAGATGCCAAAATGAACAGATCTACCAAATTTCAGGTTTGCAGGTTTAATAGTTTGGGAGATCTGGTGATGAAGCAGTGAGTGGTATTTCACATTTATACATATAGATAACATATATACAATACCAAACTTTCTTCATACTGTAGACTTAGCAGGAGAGAAGTGAGCAGTTTACACACCAGAGAGTCAAACAAGAACACAACACGGGAGCACACAAGCATGGGAGCAAGAACTACAAGCTGGGCCATGCCCAGACCCTTATATAGCAATCACTAAACAGTCCCCATTGGCTCAGTTGTATCCATGCAGACATTCCAGACCATGAATACTCTGACACTACTTTCACGGAGGGATGGGGGATTTGTGAAATGGATGCAGGCTAATTTTTTTCTATCTTGGATTTGTGGACATGATACTTTCATGCAGCTTTCTATAAAACAATTCTGTTCCATCCATCTATCAAACCGAAAACTCTTGTTGGCAGCCTCTTAGAGATACCTTCACCAACATTGACAAGTGCTGATTTTGGTGTGTACATTCATTTCTGATTCCTCCCCCCCCACCATGACTATTGTACTGGTTTCAAAATGACATGTTTGTTTAAAAAACATCTGATAGAAGAAACTTTTCATCTATCCTTTCTGAAAACATGTTTTGTCCATCTAAACTGCCACAGTTCAGACAAATATGATTAATTAGCTACAACAAGGCAAATATCAACCTTCTTGTTATGGGTGCCTGCAGATTGTGATCAAAATAATCCGGATGGAAGCCATGAAAATCCCACCATGCAGTTCCTTATGCCTGCTGCTGGATCATGAAAGAAGAAAAGAAAGCAAAGGATGTAGACTTGAGGAAAAGTAAGAACCAAAAAAGCATTCCATCCAAGGGTGTATATTCAAGATGATATTATTGCCTAATTAAATGATCTCTGCCTCAGTTGCTCTGATATAAAGGGGGCATTTGAAGGCAGATTTTGAAACAGAACACATACCCCTGCTTTCCTTCCCCTCCCTTTCTTAGTTCCGCCTGACATCTGAGTAGAGACCACAAGTGCATACCAGTCCAAGATTTGCCTGATTAAAAACAGTTTGCTATAAGTCACATCATGTATAAGACACAAGGTTTCTGTCAAGAGTCTTGCTACTGACAAAAAAAAAGGAGGATGGGGGGGAGAAGGAAAAGAAGAAAAAGAAGTTTGCTTTTATTGTTAGTAAGGAATTAGTAACTAGATCCACAGCCTGCTTCATGCTAGCTTTGTAATTATACTATTTTAGTGGTAAGCCAAACATTTTAGCCAAGAGTAATTTAGACATTCTTGAGCTATATTCATTTTTTCCCCTTTAAATGTTCATCTTGAGTCTTTGAACAACATATAATCTCCCTGCGTTTTCCTCCCTTCCTATGGTTTCCTCAACCTTTTGGTCTAACGAAACAAATGCATCTTATTTGGCATAATTTTATGAAACCCATTGGAAACAGTCATTGTTTCATAGAACAAACCTATTTTTATTCCAAGATTGCTTCCTGTGGTTTCATATTCTATGCACAGCTTTGAAGTTAAGTCTTGCCTGAGTGAATAGCAATGAGCCAGGAGGTGGCCTTAGGTCCACCTTCCTTAACTCAGCATCTTCTAGGCATCATCATCTTAGCTGAGGATGATGGGACATGTAACACCTTTGGAAGATGCCAGCTTGGGAAAGATGTTCCAAGCTTTGGGAAACTTAAGTGTTGATGTGGCTGAGAACTACCACAGCTATTTCAATAGACTCTCAATTCATATTACAAAATCACCACCAAAAGAAGAGCAGATACAGGATCTTAACATAGCAAGGAAAAATGAAATGGCTTCAATATTTTATACGTGTCCTTCATTTTTGGAGCAGTACTGACTTCTGTTTATTTTTATGTAGATCTGAGCTCCCGTTCCTGGTAGCCTGTTCTCTCAACATATCTCTCCTTCATTTGGAGAGGTGGAATGAGCCCTTACGGGGTTCAGCGGGGGAGTTTAAGGGTTATTTCCGGGAGAAGATCGCGCAGATCCGGGACGGTCTGGACTCTGACTGGGTTGGTTCAGGCGGAGTGACGGATGCAGGTCTTAAGAACATTATCTGGGATGAGTTTGATGCTGTTGCTCCCGAAGACATGGATAGGATTCTGGGATGGCTTAAGGCAACCACATGTTTACTGGACCCATGCCCTTCCTGGTTGGTGCTGGCCTCCCAGGAGGTGACATGAGGCTGGCTTCAGGGCATTGTGAATGCTTCTTTGGTGGAGGGTGTCTTTCTCCTCAAGAAGCCTTCACTGGACCCAGCTGTTTTAGGTAATTATCGTCCTGTCTCCAATCTTCCTTTTGTGGCGAAGGTTGTAGAGAGTGTGGTTGCTTGACAACTTCCCAAGTACCTGGATGAAACTGTCTATCTAGATCCGCTCCAATCCGGCTTCAGGCCTGCGTACAACACGGAGACAGCATTGGCTGTGTTGGTGGATGAACTTTGAAGGGACCATGGTACCATGCCGCATCGGGTTGGGTGGTTTGGGAGTGGGAGGCACCATTTTTTGATGGTTATCCTCCTACCTCTCCGACCAGTCGCAGGCAGTGTTGACAGGAGGGCAGAGGTCGATGCCATGGGGCCTCACTTGCGGGGTGCCACAGGGGTCGGTCCTCTCGCCTCTCCTGTTCAACATTTATATGAAGCCGCTGGGTGAGATCATCTGTGGCTTTGGGGTGGAGTACCATCAGTTCACTGATGATACTCAGCTGTACATCTCCACCACAGGCCACCCCAACGATGCCATTGAGGCGATGTCCCTGTGCCTGGAAGCCGTGCGAATCCGGATGGGGCGCAACAGACACAAGCTCAATCCTTCCAAGATCGAGTAGCTGTGGCTGCCAGTGTCCCACTCGTTCCATCGTTGGCTATTGGGGGCGAAACCTTGGCCTTCATGGAAAGGGTCCGCAACTTGGGTGTCTTCCTGGATGTACGGCTGTCCTTGGTTGATCAGGTGGCAGCCATCACAAGGGGGGGCCTTTTACCAGGTTTGCCTGGTACGCCAGTTGCGCTTCTTTCTGGATCGGGATGCCATGTGCACAGTCACTCTTTATCCAGGCTGGTTTGGCCTAATTCACACATCTTCTGTGTTAAAATGTTATTAATTTTAAATATTTTAAATTTTAATTTCATCAGAAATTGGTTTTATATTTTCGGCTTTTTAAAATTCAGCTACAGTATAACGATTTTAAGTGTTTTTTAAATGTTGTTTGTATGTATTTGAAGAGTATTTTAAATGGCTGTACACTACCTGGGTCCCTTCGGAGAGAAGGGCGGTATAGAAATATAAATAAATAAAAAAATCTCATGAATAGTTAAAAAAAATTAATACATTTAAATAAAATGAGAATCAATTGAACTATAGCACAAAGGTAGTGAGAGGCAGATATGAAAGAAACATAAAAACTAGTTTAATTAACGTGTTAAAACTGTAGGAAAAGGGAAACTATTTGCACATATTATGTTCTTAGCTCTTCTATTCTACCCTGTTTTCCTGAAAGTAAGACATCCTCCGAAAATAAGACCTACCTACAGTTTTGCCTCTCACTGAAATATAAGGCACCCCCCCGAAAATAAAACCTCCCCGATAATAAGGCCTCGGACTTCCGGTTCTGGGCGGCCTCGGTGGAAAAATAAGACACCCTCTGAAAATAAGACCTGGCGCATCTTTGCGTGCAAAAATTTAATATAAGACAGTGTCTTATTTTCGAGGAAACACGGTATCATCTCTCACAATACTAGACAACATAGTATCAATATTAGAGACCTTCAAGTTTCTAGGTTCTATAATATCCCAAGATCTAAAATGGTCAACTAACATCAAAAACATCATCAAAGAAGCACAACAAAGATTGTTCTTTCTGCACCAACTCAGAAAGCTAAGATTGCCCAAGGAGCTGCTAACACAGTTCTACAAACGAATCATTGAGTTCGTAATCTGTACCTCTGTAACTGTTGGGTTTGGCACAGCAACCAAACAAGAGAAACATAGACTTCAACGAATAATCAGACCTGCAGAAAAAAATAATTGCTACAAACCCTCCCTCCATTCAAGACTTGTACACTGCACTAGCCAGAAAGAGGGCTGAGAAAATAATAATAGACCCTTCACACCCTGGACATAACCTGTTTCAACTTCTTCCATAGGGACATCACTATAGAGCATTGCAAACTCAAACAACTAGACACAAGGACAGTTTCTTTCCCCATGCCATCACCCTGCTAAACAACTAACTTCCATAACACTATTTAACTACTAGCATGTATTATTTTTATCCTTCTCATCTTTCCTAGTAACCATTATCTACTACCTTTTCTATCATTGGTATGACAATTAACTTGTTGTTTGTATCTTATGATACATAATAGTTGTTGTATTTTAGTATTCTAGTATGACTAGATTGCTTATTAGAATTCTATGACTATACTAAGCCTATCAAAAATGCATCTTATATATTGTACTCTATGATATGATTAATGTATTTTATGACATGATGAATGCATTTTGTGATTGTGATCATGATTTATCACTTGTAGATTATATGTACATTGAGAGCATATGCACCAGAGACAAATTTCTTGTGTGCTCGGACACAGTTGGCCAATAAATACTCCTCCTCCTCCTCCTCCTCCTCTTCCTCCTCCTCCTCCTCCTCCTCCTCCTCCTCCGTTTCTTATATTTCTATTTTTTCCACTATAAGATCATAGGCATAGATTGGATGCTTCCATCCAATCATTGATTACTTTGAAATCTAATTCATTTCAAGAACACAAAGGTGTTTTGTGCTTTCAGCTAATAATCCCAGGTTTGCGATGATCCTGTCTAGTCAAGCAATTTTAGAGGTGCAATCTTCTTTTTAAATTATAGACATTATTAAAGGAGTCTAACATTTGTCAGATAACCACATCCTTCACATAAAGCATACAGTTTCAAAAAGAACAATAATTCAGCAGAGATTAGAATTTTAATTTTAATGGCAGAAGTATGAAATGGAATCAAACAAATTCATTGTGTTTTTCCTGGAGCAATTGCTCCAGAATCCTATTCGAAGATGATGGGATTTCTTTAAGTATAACAAGACTTTAATATTAGCCTTCCAATAATATTTATAGCATTAATTCCCTGTCCTGCCTTGAATTTAACAACTGTTCTGCAATTTAATTTTTTGCATATTTGTTCAGAAATATATATCTATAGACTAGGGCTTTTTAAAATAAGCAATAAAAAGGAGAATAAAAGAGTTATAATGAGCTGGACCATTATCTGATGTAAAATTAGCTCTCCCATTTGGTTCTTTGTATCACTGAGCAACATTTTTAAATGTTCCATTAATTTGTAGCACTTTTAGAATCATCTTAGCAAGCATTTTTTAATTTGGAAGATAGGAAGACAACAACAATTTGATGAATTATACAGACTTCATTTTAACTTTTAGCATGAAAACAGAGACTTTTACTCTGTATCATAGTATAAACAGAATGAAAACACACGTTTTTCTGATTTTATTTGTTGTATATAAAATAATCCAGATTTCTTTGCTTTTTAATGCATTTTCTGTTTTTATGAATTTGGATGTTATGTAATGTTCACCAGGCCCCTGAACTGAACAGTTTCCCCAGATTGCTGCATTATAGTGCAAAGACCTTCATTGTACAGCATTTTCTGAGTAGGAATCATACTGATGCATCCCAAGCCTTTCAGAATCACTGCACTGGCAGCGAGATAAAGAAATAAACAGAAGTCTACCAAGTTTTCCAGTGAAACATACTAAGGCATTGTCGGATTCCATCCACTGATAACAATGTCTCTCACCTTCACACAATTCCAGGTTACATGTGGTAAAGGACCAGAACGAAATTCTCTAAAAAAACAGTGTGGCTATTGTTATGAAGACAGCATTTGACTAATACAAATAAGAAGAACCTGAATTCTGGAATTTTAGAATTCAGACAAGCATCTGCCACATAACACCTCAGATGTAACAATTGTTAATAAGATTAAAAAAAAGTCTGGATAGCAGACATCGCAATAGATTCAGCGGACAGCAGAACTGAAGGGAAAGAACTGGAGAAAATCACAAAATACAATATCTGCAAACAGAAGTAGAATGACTGCAGCAAATGAAAGAAAAAGTAATCTCAAAAATAATACTGGAATATCACTTGAACACTATCAGCATTCACAAAATCACCATCAGTCAATTGCAGAAGGCAACTTTGTTTGCAAAGCTTACAATCTGTGGGAATACTTTTAAGTCTACGAAACAACAACATCTACCTATCCAGATCCTTAGGGAAGATTCTATTGGTGAATAAAACTGTCAAATTCAGTCTAAACATTTGGATGAGTGTGAGACCAATCATAATAATTTCTAATCATAACTCACTGTTTGTTTGTGGATTTATAGTTAAGCTTGCATTGTTTATCCACGTGAAAATAATTAAACAACTACAGTAGATATAGATATACAGTAGATATAAAAAATAAAGAAAGAATGATTTCATTGCCTAGATGGCTAATTTTTAAATAACTTCATCGATAAAGCAAAGGGGTCCTCAATGGATGAGGCCAAGATTCTAGTGGAAAGGATATTTATTTTTATTTGTTAAATGTATATGTGGATATATAGGTATGTTGAAGGGAGAGTGGAAATTGAAACTATTGGGTGAACTTTGATTTGTAATACACACTAAAAAAACCAAGAAACCGAAAATGTACTATATAAAGTTGAAATATTGAAACTATTCTTATTGACACTGAAATATTCTTATCAAATACTGAAACGTTAGCTGGGAACCTGCATCTTGATCAACTCAATTTTTTCATCTCTATCCATGTTCATGAATGACAGGAAAAGTACTATAAATGTCGCAGGTTTTTTTGTTGCAAATATGTATTAGTGAATGAATTTATGAATATGGAATCAGGAATAATGAGAATCAACTGTATTTTAAAAGATAGAATAATCTGGAAAGACTACTTTCTGGTTTTCCTAAGAAACTGTTTTAAAATGTTCCTAGAGATGGATGCAAAAGATGTATTAAGAAGCAGATGCAACAATGAGAAAGTAAGCAAGGGATGATTTGAGTCATTGGGAACCAGGTTTCCTCTCCCTTCCTCGACAGATGGAGGAAAAGCTAGAAATGAAAACTGAGTGTATTGAATAGGCCCTGCATGCTGATTAATAGAATACAAAAGAGACAACCGACAGTAATAGGGAGATGGGGGAGAAAGGGAAGACTTATTCAGAGATCTACATGAGAAGCTAATCACAAAAAGGGACGGCTTTGTTATAATAATGTTATTAAATTTTTATAAAACATATGAATAAAAACTAACACAAACTAAAAATTCAGAAGACAGAGAAAAGATAAAGAAGATAGAAACAGAAGTGCAGAAAGATATAAAGAAAAAATAAAAGAAAACAGAAATATATACAAAGAATGACTTCTGACTTCTTCCAACGATATAAGAAACACATATTTAGCCCTATAATATAGTGCAAAAAATAAATAGTTTTAACAATCATCAAATTCTTATGTCGTAATTTGATTTTTCCCAATTCCAGCAAAATGTTCCTATTCTAGATAAATTTCTTCAGTGACATTTCTCTCACAAGAGCTATTAACTTAACCATTGTTGCTAAATTAACAGGCCTGGTTGTAGCTATCACCTTGACTTTTCAATCCCTATTCTCTGAGGAGACCCAGGCACTTCTTTCTTCATTTTGTCATCTTACTTCACAACTGCATCAATATTGTCATTCTTTTCGGCTTTGACTAGATTGATTTTTCAAAAAATTATTTGGAGTCTGAACTTGGCAGTTATTGGTGTGTAATCAATTGAGGATTGGTGCATATGTTCGATGAGCTTGCTTGGTTGAGAGCGTAGAATTTTGATTAGGATAGTATCTATTGGCATAAATAAATACCTCAGATGGTTTTTCAGTAATATTTGTCTTATAAACATGAATTAAAATTAATTATATTAAAACTAATGCAATGTTAATTAAGTATTTAAAGATAGTGTATGAAGAGATATTTGCCCCCTCACATCATTTCCTTTGGGTAATAGCGTTTCTAAGAATAAACTTTTTCAAATTTAGTGTTTTTGTTTATGGGTACTATGCACCAATAGAAGAGAATATTTGTAGATCAGGGATGAATTGTGGGATCCTTGGTGCTCTCTGAGCTTGGTTGTTTTCTTGCAGATGTTTCGTTACTCAGGTGAGAATTGCATCTGGTCAGTTGAAGCGCTGGAGAATCATAGCTCGAAGCCAAGCTGCTTCTCTTACCTCTATCTGCTCCCCAAAGCCATCTATTCACCGGTTTCTCTGGAGGCAGCTGTTTTCTATTTCAAGAATCTTAACATTGTGGCTTTGTTGATTGTCTTTTCACCTCCAGATTTAGTTTCAGTTGCAGAAAAAACATAATGAACCATTTTCATAAATTATTTAGTGCCACTGCTGGATGGCGTCCAGCAGCTCCGTGTCCTCCAGATATTTTGCTGCGGGTGTGTGCGGGTATGTTTAATCATGAAAGATAGTATCACAAGTGAATTCTGCAAATATATGTAGAATAAATCAAAGCAACATTTGCCATAAAAATCTGGGGGGAAAAGAAGGCTCAAAGCATTACCACTATAAATAGCCTTTATAGAAAGTTGGTGTTCCGATTCATTTGTAAAGCACGCACAAAAATACACATACCCACACAACTCAGCAAGAGGAAGACAGAGCTTAATGGTAAAAGGACCATTTAATAAGAAACACGGCTGCACATTTATCTTTTTGTCAGCTTTCCAGGATGCATCTTGATAAGGATGACTAAGTTATTTGTATGTTTTTTCCTTAATCCTTGTTACTCTCTATACCCTCTTTTCAGAAACTTTCCCTTTCAAAGAAAAAGGATGGTTTTGTGAGGTGATGACAAGATAACAAGAACTACATTGTGGTTTCACACAACAAGGAGAGAATAAGTCAATAGTTTAATCCCTTATCCTTCTGTCTGTTTTTGCTTGGAATTCATAGGATCGGGTGACACATGGCCCAAATGTATCCTGTTTACAGAATCTATTACTGTTATTCATTTCCATCCAGAGTAGGCAGGACTGAAGATTTTGACCCATTTATGGTTTATTTTCAGGTGTTCTTTAGAAAGACAAATCTTGCAGAGACAAGGCACTTATAGCAGACTTTAAAAACCCAACTTCTCATTAGCTACTTGTTTCTCAATCTTGGCAATTTGAAGATGTATGGACTTCAACTCCCAGAATTCCCCAGCCAGCTAGTTCTGGCAATTGAAGTCCATACATCTCAAGTTGCCAAGGTTGAGTGACACTGCTCAAGAGGAACATTAACATTGAAGCAGGGTGTTGTGTCCTCATCTCACATCATTGGTCACTTCAGTAGATGAGAGAAGCTGGTGGTTTCACTATTAAATATCGTAGTAATTATTTCACATGGGAGACAAGTTAATCATTGACCATTGTCTCACTTTTGACTATTACTAGAGAGAAATTGAAACAGGCAGCTAAAACGACTGGGGTGTTCTATTCATGAAAATCCTTGCATGTTCAGGATTGTGGATTCCACTTTCCCCCCTTGATTAGTATTTGAGGAAATGTATTATATGCTCCACAACACACTTCAGTGTAAAAAGAGTTACTTCAATGGCTGAAATCCAAGCAATCTATTAGTAAATTATGTTCTGTGATATATTTTTAAAAATGCACTGCAGATAGTCCTCAACTAACAACCATTTGCTTAACAACCACTTGAAGTTGCTACAGTATTGAGGGAAAAAGTGATTTACAGCTGTTGGTCAGTTGATCAAAATTTGAGTGCTTTGTAAATAGCATATATTTATGACAATTGCAGTATGCTGGGGTCACCTTCCCAGGGGACCTCTGACAAGCAAAGCCAATGTGGCATACCTTTAACAATTGCACAATTCACGTAACAATCACAGCAGTTCACTTAACAACTGCAGCTAAAGAATTTGTAAAACTTGGTGCAACTCAGCAACTGCATCACTTACAATGAAAGTTCTGCAGCCATAATTCAAAGACTGCATATAAACAGGAGAGTATACAGGTACTTGCACATGCACCCACAGAGTATGGAAAATGTTTGCTTCTGTGTGCACTGGAGTTGACTTCCCATATAAATCTTGCAGCATTTCTTCAATCGCAGACTTTATTTTCTTTACATATAAATAAAGAGGTTAACAAAACTGAGGCCAAGTGGAATGTATCATGAAGCTAATAAAATAGTGGTCCTGCTTTGAGGTTATGGGCCAAATATTGTAGCTTTACTCCTTTCGCTGTCACAAGATACTTAAAAACATTCAACTTAGAAAGGAAAAATCTCTAACCAGATGCTTACTCAGTTTTACATTTTAGTTCAACTGATCTGCCCCATTGGTATACAAGTTCCTGGCTTGGTAACTGTAATTTAACATTAGAAGCTATGTTAAAGTTCACATTCATGAAGCCACATCTTGCCCAATTGAGGGATGATAGCACATGGGGGAAGAGAGAACTGCCAGACATCTAACATTCATCCTCATGAGCAACTATTAAATAGCAGAGGGGTTAAGCTTGAAGTACTCAATTCCTGAATCCACTTGCTGGCAATCCAGCAAGAGCATATTCTAAGAAGAAAAAACAGGGAGGATAACTTCCAGAAAATGTTAAAGCTCATGTAAACCAAATTTCCCAGATTTTTTTCGAAACTATTACTTTGAGAATACCCACTTGGCATAAAAATGCAGGAAAAGACCTACAATGTGGCCTGCATTTTGAAGAGAAATACATGCATGTTTCCATTTAACATACTTTTTAAAGAAAATCCCTTATTTGGAAGAACAGATATGAATAAATCAGATTTTGGATCCTTGGACAATATCTGTATCAAATACAAAGCCACCAGGTGACAAGCAAATATGGACTTACTCCTTGCCCCATTGCCTGTCCAAATAGTTATCAGATCTATCTTAAATCAAGTATTGTTAGTTTTTTTAAATCCCAGCTTTATTTATATCTCTTGCTCAAGATGGTGATCCTACCTGATATTCCTGCTTCCTATTTTCCCCACAACAACCCTGTGATAGATTGGGCTGGGAGAGAGCGAGTCACTCAACAGACTTTCATGCCTCAGAGAGGCCTAGTGGTCTATTAGCCTCCTGTTTCCAAGTCAGCACTTTAAATACTACATTGAATTCTGGCCAGGTAGTTCACTGAGGAAACCCATGCCATATCAATGATGCCCAAAATGTGCTGCAAAAGCATCGGGCTGACCACCAAAAGACAAATAACATTGGTTGGCATACCTGCCATCCAATAAGTTACCTGGGTCTTTGCAGCAGGGTTTGGTAGCCTTAGCATTTTCCCAGTTGATGGAGCCCATAAATCTATTTGGTTCTCCCCAAGAACATCTTCAATAGAATTGGTTTTAGTTTCTTAACTGCTAAATCAATTATCTGGATTGAAAACTTTCAAGGAGTACTAAATGGTGGTAATGTATATTTTTTTTGCTCAAATTGGAAGCACAGGAAGCAGCACAAGTCATTGGCACAACTTAGCTGATTAAGAAACTATCAGCTGATAAGTGATTTTTCCTCCTCCTAACAAAATGTTCATATCTATCCCAAATCTTCCTCAAGGTTTCAATTGGATTTAGTCCTTGGAAGGTCAGACTTTGGTAACTTAAAACATCCAGAAAGGTTGCCTTTAAATGTTTAATTTATTACATATGAAGTGTAATCATTAAATTCTGAGACTAGTCCCATAAATTGAAATAAAATTACCTGATTTAAATTTGGCTGCCACCCCCTTCAAATTAGTCCCCTTAGGCAGCTGTACACCGATCCCAGCGCTTCTTCCATTTTTGGAATGCCTCCTAGAAGTTCCATTCTTCAAGCCTGTCAAGCACCTTCTGCGATTCACGTTGGATATCCTCCACCGTGCCAAAATGGCAACCCTTCAGCTTCAATTTCATCTTTGGAAACAGAAAGCAGGGGGTCAAATTTGGTGAATACGGGGGGTGAGGAACGACGACCATGTGGTTACGGGTGCAAAACTGGCATGTTGTGAGAGTTCTGTGAGCTGGTGCATTGTCGCCATGGAGCATCCATTCAACATTCCATGGGTTTCGGTTGGCGATATTTCTTTATTTTATAAATGTGCGGAGGATGACATGCTAACTAAAACATCGGTAACATGGGACTAAATGAAGATAGCGCTTTGAAACTTTGTGTAGCTTCTCCTCAAGGTCATTATACGCCACTGCTGCACGTGCATGGCAGTCGCGTGATCCATTCCCCCACAGCGAGTACAGTCTCAGGATTTAATGATCACACCTCGTAGTAGTTCAAAGCAAACCTGGTGGACCTTTTCACATCTTGGAATAGCCTTTCTTAAAGTGGTCTCCTTCTGTTGTGTTGGATTTCAGCTCCCTACCAGCCAGGTTAGAACTTTACAGTAAACCAAAATCCAAGATTCTAGATTGCTACCTTTAAGGGTGGCTATACTACAACATCTTGAAAAGTATCCAGAACCTTCAACTGGTACAGAATTTGGCTGCCTCGAAAATGCCGCATGTAATAACGTCTGCTGTGTGAGTTTCATTGGATGCCAGTTTGCTTCCAGGTTTAATTCAAGGTATTAGTTATGATCAACATTTGGGCAAGATTCTTTACATGATTTTTAAATTAACCTATTTTGTGACTTTATACAGTGAAGTGAATCGGAATTCAGTCAAATGAGCTAAATTCTTTGTGACCCTAATAATGTTGACCTCTAATTTTGCAGCCTGATCTGGTAGCCCTTACTGAGCTATAAGAAGCTGGCCAATATGAAAACTAACCAAACTTAATAGGCTGTGGCAATGCAGTTGCTAGATCTTTAACTGACCTGGTTAAACTGGTTGCACAAGCCTAGCCACAATATCAAATAAACACCTCTCCTGCCTTGAGGCTTTTCATAGACAACTGCTTTGGCCAAAGTAACATTCTAACAGCCCACAGTACTATTTGCACTGCCTTCAGTTATTTCATGGGAGCTCTGTTTCTAATTTTTGCATGCGCAGCATGTATTTTTTTCCTAGTGTTTCACATATGGGACATCTTCCCATATTTGATCCTTCCTTTACCCAAAAACAGTGAGATTTCTTTGAGATTGGAGTTTGGGAAGAAGAGAAGCATATTTACTCCATATTCCTGTTTTCTCCTCAATGAAAAATCACTTGTACCAGTCCATACGTAGATTTTTTTTCTTAAAAAAAATCACAATATACAGAATATAGGAAATATGTCAATAATATTATTGCTGGAGAGAAAGAGTAAAGAAAGTTGATGAAAGCTAATGCTAGAAATGGCCATCTGAGACTCCCATTCTTTCTTTGCCACCTTTAAAACTTCCTGTTGTTATTAAAAAAAAGTCTGTCACCTAGCAACAGGCCTGCTAAAGCCCCTGGTTTGGAGACAAAAGGCAAATGGAGTAGTTTACTTCCTTCTGTACTCAGAAAAAAAAATCTGGGGCCACCTAAAAGAAGCCATACTGAATCTTCTTCTTTACCCCAATCTCTTGCATGCTAGGCTTTTTAAAAAAAGAATTAAAATCCCTTGACTTGACTATAAGGCATATAATTAATCAACTTTGTAATTAAGCCCTCAGTAATATAGAACCTGCTCTTCATGAATTTCTAGGTAGGGCTGGGAAAGTCTCTCTTCTCTGTACCTCTGGAGGGCTGTTGTCAGTCAGTACAGATTTTTTTAGAAAGACTTCTTGTTTATGTGAATAAAAGAACCTGGTGCACAATGGATGATGGGTTAACTCTCTGTTAATTGGTGAACCAAGAGCCTGCTATACCTGTGATTCGAACATGCTGGGACCTTCTGTTTACCTGTTTACCAAATATGCAAATGACAAGATTCAGGGAGGAGGAAAGATGTCAACCCTTCATGGTAATCCAGACAAGAAACCAACACCATGAATATTAACACTAGCACTGATGATGTTACTTAGCTTGGGTAATGAAACATCTGCAAGAAAGCAACCAAGCTCAGAGAGCACTAAAGGCCCTCACTAATACTACCTTGATTGTAATATTGCGGTACAGGTAGCCCTTGACTTGCGACCATTGTGGAACCAGTCCATAATGGACGTAAGTTGTGATAGCTGTAAAATGGATCAGTCACATGAATGATTTGATTTACCGCATTTTTTGCGGCAGTCATTAAGCAAGCCCAGCAGTTGTAAAGAGGCCACTGCAGTTGTTAAGCAAATGCCACAGTCACTAAGCAAACTAAGGATTTACTATGAACCCGATTTTGCTGAAAACCAGAGGTAAATGTCAGTTTGGAGCAAAACTGTTGTAACGCATATCACATGATCATGGAACACTGAAAATGGCTGTATTTATGGCCCAGTTGCTGAACACCTGAAGTTCAGCCACATGCTAGTGGGGGAGGCTGAGGGAACTTTAATGACTGATTGGTCACTAAACAGAGGAAGATACTTCAGAAGTATTTTTTTAACCTGATTAATCTTTTTTTAAAAACCTGATTCCTTCTGTGGGCTGAGATATTTCTTGTCCAATTACCATATTTTTCGCACCATAAGACGCACCCCCACAAGCATGTGAGATCGCTCCGCGGGACACCGGTAACAGTCCAATTTGGCCTGCAGGGCGATCCTTCGGCTTTGCTGCATCCTGCGGAGCGATTTCCGGATGCATGGAAATCGCTCCGCGGGGCGCTCCAAACCAAAGAATCACCCTGCAGGCCAAACTGGAGCGTTCCCGGCACCCCGTGGTTGCGCGGAAATCACTCCATGGGACGGTCCAAAGCTGAAGGATCGGCCTGGAGGCCAAATTGGAGCATCACGCGGAGCGATTTTCGCACACCCTCGAGGTGCCGTGAACACTCCAGTTTGGCCTCCAGGCCAGTCTCCGGACCTCGGATCGCTCCGCGGAATGCCTCTGGGCGCCCTCGTCTTATAATCCGAAAAATACGGTATTTCCTGGCTGTGGATTTTCCTCCTTCTGTCTCCCTGGATTATTATCACAGTCCATTACAATGGCTTCCTTGACTGCTGCCTTCTTCAGTGGAGCAGCAGCTTAGAGGAAGAGAGCCAGCCCATGGTAGGACAGGCATGAGTAGGAGTTTCTAAGATCATTTCTGTTTGTGAGTTTTAAATCCAAAAATCATTATGTGAATAATTATAGGAGAAAGTGATTAAGCTAAGTGCTGTTGCAGAACTAACTTCATCTCTTTTTCATTTTTTAAATGAAGAGTTATTTCTACAGTATCTGAATAAAAGCAACAGTCATGGCATGTTGCTCTTGAAAAAATTGTGGCAACTGATTCTTAGTTCTGACTGCATTTGATTATTGATATCAACTCTGGCCAGATGAAATTTCAGTAGGCAAAAATGCTTAAAATGATCAAAACTAAGACGTAAATGTGCATTCCACCAAATACTGCTGATTAAAGATGTGTCACACTGGGAATGTCTTATTTTGTTTTTCCTCTTAAAAAACATAAAAGAAAAACTAATAGGGAATGAATTTGCTCCAATGTCTGAAACATTTAAATTTTGACTAGTTGTGGTGAGGCAAACATAACCCATACTGTTAGATTGTGGGTTCCCAAGAATGAAGCGGAGGCACACTCTGTTCAAAGTCTTTATTGGTCAGTGTGGTCAGTCACAAGAATGGCGCTGGGTTGGCGCGCTGCCACTTAAGTACCCCTCGGTGGG
>JANHFO010008139.1:281554-292716 GCA_032468095.1 Pareas carinatus | reverse complement strand
AACCCCCTCAATTTACCCTTGGCCATGGACCTTCTCTCCGGGAATCCAGCCCGGTCATCGAGACAGGTCCTGGGCAGTGTCACGGGCTGACACCGAGAGAGGGGGGCATCCCTCAGCGCCCGAAGCTGCTCCGCGGTATAAGAATACATAATACTGTGATAAATTTAAAATTGAATGAATAAATAAATAATAGAGGAGCCAGATTACAGCGTAGAGTCGTAAAAAAAATCATTCATTCTTTAATTAAATAATTAGTTCAAAATTAAACTGGAGAGTGCTATGTTTTTTAAATCTGAATTTTAATTTGAATAAGGTTTGGATTGAAAAAAGTGAGTGTCTTTCCAGTTCATGAACAAACAAACAAAACAAAGCAAAGCAAACTACTTTAAGGCTAAAATGCGAGTCCAGTTTCATTGCCCTTCATTCTTTAATTATATAATTGGTACAAAATTAAGTTGAAGAGTGCTGTCTAATATTGTTCAAAACAGTCCCAGTAAAAATATTTTCTACAAAATCAAATAACTACTGTAAGGAGTTACAAGGACTTTTTTGTTAGCTGCAATTCCCTCAGGACAAAAGAAATAGTGTTCTACCCTCTTTCATCTCTACTTGAAAGTATTGTGGGCAAATAAAGCAGATGTCCACCAAGCAAAAGCAAATCTTGGACGTAGATCTCAACCAATGCCGTTCTCTGAGTGACAATCTAAACAGGAAAGACATAGGGGCAAGACAATTTCACAAGCAGTCAAAGTTATGACTTTCAAGTAACCTAACATACTAGTACTCATTAAAGGAAAAATCGCAATTCAGTTGTTTCTATTTCCAGTTGTGTAAGGGTTAATTCCAAAACAATATCATTAAGAAAATTCTTGAGGTCTTACCACAACAGATTGACACCAGGTATTGGCACCAGGTGGGGAAGACTACTGCATTGGAAACAAATTAAACAAGTGTCTGATAATCCAAAGAAACTCAGGAAAGTTTGGACCTGTTGTCCCAAATGGCAGATTTCTGAGTTGGATATAACAAAAACAAGCTGATTACTATGTAAACAAATATTAGTATTAATATGGTCTAATGTATCCCTGCCCATTTCCAATTAGTAGACCTTCATATGAAATTCCGAGGTAGCAGGAACCATGAGTGATTGGAAGTTTCCTGTTTCCTAAAGTATCTATAGAAATAGATAATTTTAAGAAAGACTTTGGTATAATAGATGCAATTTTTGGTCTGATAGATTTACACATTCTTCTTCCCCAAAACTACAAGGCCCAACTTGTAAAGATATGTAGGCCACTACATGGACAAAATATCTCATTTAGGATCATGGCAGGCAATTTGAAGTATTTTAAAGAAGGATAAAATCAATATACAGAGGCTACTATCTGGGTGCCTCTGTGATATCTCTGCACGGAGTTTGTCTTAAGTACCAGCAGCTATCAAGCAGGAATGGAGAAAGACTTGCTCCTGTCTTCTTGAACCTCTCAAATACAACTGGTTGGCCACACACAGTACACAAGGTAGGCTCTTAACCTGATCTACAAGAGCCTGTATGTGCTCAAATTAGCCTTAAAAAACAACAACCAAATCTTACTCCCCTTGACAAATTTTACCCCTTTTTCAGTTACATAAAGACATTTTTCATAACATTCTAACTTTTCAGATATTATATTTGGTAATATACTGTATATTGTATCTTAGCTGTCAGTTAGGATGGTTGCTTCCACAGACACAAATGTATTTGGTTATTACATAATTAATAGGAAGTATTTTTTCCAGGAACCCTATAACAGAAGCTGCTCTCAGAATAGTGATGATCCAATTTTCAAGCTATTTTTCTTGTACTTTTAGGTCACCATCCTTATTCATTAGTACAGAGGTTTTCAAGCTTTTTCAAGCTGCAGACCCCAAAACATGTTGCTTCTACATGGCGGACCCCATTCCCACAAATTCAACTAATTACCAATCAACAATTAGTTGATTTTCTAAAAATACTTTTTCCAAATTTTACTTTACCTGTCTGCGGACCTTCTGACAAGGGGTCCACGAATTACAGTTTGAAAACTTCTGCATTAGTACATGAGTTCATATCTTTCAATTCCTGGACCATAGGCATACTATCAACCCCAAATTGGTAGCCGTGGAGTCCCTCCCATGTTGCACTAACAACATTCAGGCAAAATAAGGTTGAAAATCTATTAATAAAAATAACGGTGAAAATGTTTGCATTTAGCTACTAAATGAAGTAGCCACAAATTTCCTAACATTTCCTGTGCGCCTCGAAGGGTTTGGTGTTCCGATCCCCGGGCACCCTTTCTGCACCCAGGACAGAACCTTCCTGAGTGCGGGGTCCTTCTGGGTTTCCCTGGCGACTTCGCTCGCGGTAACTAGGTGGTGAGTGAGATTGCAGATGATCACCAAGACTGCTTCCTCCTCTGAGTCTTGAGTCGGGAGGGTTGGGCAATGGGCAGAGGCTCAGTGCATCCACGTGGCCCAGGGAACTCCCTGGTCGGTGTGTAAGTGTATAACTGTAGGCTGCCAGGAATATTGTCCATCTCATCATTCTTGGTGACAGGGCTGGGGGGGTAGTCCCCCGTGAGCAACCCAAGCAATGGCTTGTGATCCGTCACTAATTCAAAGTGCCTGCCAAACAGGGACTCGTGGAAGCGCTTGACACCGGTGATTAAGGCAAGCGCTTCCCTGTCTAGCTGGCTACAGTTCCGCTCCAGTTTGGAGAGTGACCAGGAGTGGAATGCTATGGGCGCCTCGTCCCCATTGGGTAGCCGGTGGCTCAACACGGCTCCCACTCCACATGGGGAGGTGTCGCAAGCGAGAACTACCAGCAGGATTGTATTAAACCGCATTAGGAATCTCTCCTCAGAGAGGAGATCCTTGCTCCCCTGGAATGCCCGTTCCTCTGTTGGCCCCCAGCTCCACGGCGTGTTTTTTGCTAGCAGCCTGTGGAGGGGGTCAGCCACGGTGGCCTTCCCCTTTAGGAAGGAGTTATAGAAGTTAAGGAGTCCAAAGAAGGCTTGGAGCTCCTGTTTATTCTGTGGCCTGGGGGCTTCCCGTATGGCTTTTACTTTGTCGGTGGTGGGGTGGATGCCTCGGCCATCGATTTGATAGCCTAGGAAATCCACCTCGCTGACTCCCAGGCTGCATTCCGTAGCCCGGCTGCTCTGAATGCCGTTAGGACTTCCCTCACCCTTTGGGTCAGTTGCTCTTCATGCTCCGCCGTGACGAGCACGTCGTCAAAGTACGGGACGACTCCGAGGATCTTCAGGAGCAATCTCTCCATGATGCTCTGGAAGATCCCTGGCGCAACGCTAACCCCAAAATACTATTAGATATTATATGGTATCTAGCCTTATTGCTGTAATAAACTAATTTGATCTGATTTTTAATTATGCTTATATATATTATTACTCTAGTAGTCCTCTATGTCCATATACATCAGAGGCCTCCAACTTTTCTGGCTTGGCGACCAAGCAGTGGGGGGTGGAGTTGTGATGGTTCCAAGTGAGTGGCAAGCACATTCGGGAGCACACGCAGCTCCATTTGTGAAAGCAGTGGCTGCACACGCCTGCTGCTTGCACAATTGGAGCCTCATGTGTAAGAGGGAGCACTTGCCACTCATTGAAGTGGAGTTACACACACACACACGCTGCTTGTGTGGCCCGGTTCTGAACAGGCTTTGGCCCACTTAGTAGGCCAGGATCTGGAGGTTGGAGGCTCCTGATATACATTCATAAATCTGCCATTCCAAGAAAGTGTGTTGCTGGATTAACATTGTCATATTATAGGTTGGATAAGTTGTCTGTCCTTCCTCTGAGCCAAATAATAAAGCAAGCAATTTTAAAATTGCGCCTTCAATCATCAGCTTCTATCTGTTCATTGATCTGTTGTTAACAACGCCACTGATAGCATCAAAATGTTTTTCTCCCCTCTAACAGTTGTCACTGGAGTAAGACGTCTGAAAGCTGCTGAATCGTTCCCGTCTGGCACATTTTTCATTTGTTATGAAAAAACATGTCATGGATAAGAATGAGCCCATTTGTCATTACATCATATCTTTGCCTTCCAGAATTGGACGATTACTTTTTTCATGTTAGCACAGTCAAGCTGGAAAACCTCTTTTGAACCTGAAATATTACATTATTTTAAATTTGCCTGAAAGGGAAGTAGGCAGTTAGTGGCAGTGACAGGCAGACATAGCCATTTCTCCTTTTGGGGGGAACAGTACACTATCTAGGCTAGTCTGGGAAAGAAATGGCAGCTGTCAGAAGCTTGGCTGAAATCAGCTCCACTGCCAAAACCCTGAAAGAAAAACAAAAAAGGAATGTAGTCTATGAATAGACATCTAATCAGTGAATAGGAAAAGAAATGGAATTATGATAGATCAGTGTTTCTCAATCTCCACAACTTTCAGATATGGGGACTTCAACTCCCAGAATTCCCCAGCTGGGGAATTCTGGGAATTGAAGTCCCCTCATCTGAAAGTGCTGAGATTGAGAACCACTGTGATAAATGAATAATGAAACAAAAGAAGTCTCTCAAAATAAAAGGCAGGTCTTGCTCTTACTTCTTTTTCTTATTCCATTTATTTTTATTTCAGTGCCCATTTATTTATTGTGCAAGCCTCAAGGTAGGGCCTATCCTACATTTTTGCTTAGGTGCAGCTCCTCTCTGTGGCACTGGGCATCCCCCTTTTAACTTTTGTGAGCTGTTTTTCATAACGGCTCTCTTGCTTGAGGGAGGGAGGAACAAGGTCCAGGCAGGGTCTTGTAGTGCAAATCCAACATGCTATTAGCTTGTCAGGCTCAGCCAAGTGAAATAACAAGCAGCTGGCTGGAGCTGCCAGACTGAAATGGAAAACTGTTGCCCCTTAACAGAAGATTTCCTCAGAGAAAATGATGCAGGAGGGCCAACAACAGACCTGGTTATTCATGAGTAATGTCACGGGGAGGTCAATAGAGGGCCCGTGCTTAAAACTCTCTGCCACCTTCAGGAAATTCAGCCTGACTTCTGAAGGTACCAAAGAAAAATTCTACACCAGATCTGGAGACGTAAAGTCACCTAACTGCAAAGGCCAAGCATAGAGGTTTTTGGCACACAGCCCTCTACTCTGTGGGGGGGGGGTAGGTTCCCTCCCCAGAACATGAACCCAGACTTTACAGATCTCCTGACCAATCTACTCCAAGAAATGCCCTTAGGAGGATAAAGCAAGGGCGTTGTTCCCTTGGATATACTTTCTAAAATCCTATCAAACACTGTGGCACAATTGTAATTTTTAATGTGACCAAAAGGAGAAATGATCAGATATATGGGATGCCATCTTATGAAATGTATAGCAGTATTTGTGATGTCCCATGTATTTTCGCACAGTTCGGGATGATAGTCTTGGAGTGGCAAGATAGAAATTAGGGGCGGCGGGATGGGGATTGGATTCCACAGGGCTCTTTCCATATCACATTGTCCTTTAATGCAGGAGTCCCAAAACTCTGGTCCACGGCCTGCCAGCAACTGGGCTGCACAAACAAGCCAAGTCCCATTTGCATGATGTAGGAAGCATGCAAAACCACGCCCTGTCCGGTCCATGAAGAATCCTTTCTCCATGCAACCAGTTTCCTGGTGCCCAAAAGGTTGGGGGCCACTGCTTTAATAGGTTCCATAATTGGTCAATTGTGATTAGACCCACAAGGAATTTGTCTCCATTGCAAAAGCTCTCAGTGTACATGCAAAGCAACAGAGTCATCATCATTATCATCATCATCATCCTGATAAGAAGGGGTAGTAAAAAAAGATGGGAACGATAATAATAATGGTACAATCATACAACATTGGTAAATATACTTAGACATAAGACATGTGAGAATTAGGTGTTCAGCAGAGTGAGGGCATGAGGGAAAAAACTGTCTCTTCGTTTAGTTGTTTTGGCATGCAATGCCCTGTTGTTCCAATGGGAGGAGTTAAAATAGTTTATGACCAGGATGTGAGGGGTCTGTAGGTATTTTCTCAGCCTTCTTGAGAAATAGCAATAGGCTGGGAGAGATTCAACCTACAACTAAGGAGAAATTTCCTGATAGTGGAACAGCTCACCTCCAGAAGTTGTGAGTGGTCCCTCACTGGAAGTTTTTAAGAAGATTGGAGAGTCACTTGTCTAAAATGGCATAAGATCTCCTGTTTGAGCAGAGAGCTGAACTAGAAAATTTCCAGAGTCCCTTCCATCTTTCCCTCCTTCCTTCCCTGCCTCCCTCTAACATGTTAAAAAGAAGGATTAAAAACCACTATAAACTAAAATAAAATAAAAATGGAAAAGTGCTAGATCTGGAGCTGGGTCTGCCGACTGCTCGAGATAGGCAATTAGTTTTTCCTTCCTCCCTTTTTAGAGCAGACAGTCGGGCGACCGGCTGAGCTGCTCTGATTGGTTAACAAGTGTTAAGCGTCAGTATTTAAAGCAAAATAGAATCGAATGGCGTTTGTTCCGTTTTGCCTTGTACTGTTATTGCTGCTGAGTTATTAAATATGTTTGGAATCCAATACTGTGTCTTGCCTTATCCTTGGACTCTTTCACCTGGCGATGAAGGTGGGATTAAAGAAAGGGACTAAGAATAAAAAGAAAGGATCCAAAGACAGATGGCATGTCAACCATCCATCCGCCTCCATCCTATGATCCTTCGAAGGAGATGTGGGAAGCATTCATGTCCCAATTTAATTTTTTCATTCTCTCGCACAAGATCCCTAACCTAACATGAGTGGAGGAAAAGCAATATTCCTGAGCAATTGCGAGCATGACGTTTTTGATGTAGCAAGGTCTCAAGCCGACCCAACCACACTGGAGGCAATCCCGTGAAAAGATTTAAAGGACATCCTGCAAGCCCACTATGCCCCGTCTCCATCCAAATTCATCAAAGACCATGGGTTTTGGCACAGGGTCTAAAAGCCAAATGAATCAATAAATCAATTTATTGCAGCCATAAAGAAAATCACAGTCCACTGTGCATTTTCAAATTTGGACAAGAGCTTGTTGGACCAAATTACTTTTGGCATGAGGGATCTAAGGTTGCAACACAGACTTCTGGCCAATCCACACTTGATGCTCCGCATAGCTCTGGACAAAGTCAGGGCAGTCAAGTCAGCAGCTAATGCTTCCGAAGCATTACACAAACTACCAAAGTCATCATTGATGGAAAAATTCTCTGAGTCAGTCCACCACGGCCAGTGTGAAGAAGAAACTGACTCGGAAGAAGAAATCAACAAAATTTTCCAGACATCAAAATCCACCAATGATCAAAAGAAGCGCTGCTTGAGCTGTGAGGGATTTCACCCTAGAGCCAGCTGCCATTTTAGGAACGCCATCTGCAGACACTGTGAAAAACGAGTTCATCTCTCCAGGATCTGCAGAGCAGCAGAATCCACCAGTCAAGCAACCCCGCAATTCAATGCTAATCGCGATTTTAAAGTTAAAGGAAGACAACAAAAAAACCCTCAGAATTCAGAAACATTTCCCCTTAAGATTGCGTATAACAAAGCCACCACACTGAGCAAAGTTAAAATCACGGTGTCTATTGGGGTGAAACCATGCCTCATGGAGGTTGACTCAGGATCAGCGCTGTCCATAATTTCCTGGGAGACCTGGCCAAACTACTGCCCAGTGCGAAGAAAAGTCATCTCAGACCCACATAAAGGTCAGCAATTATCAAGGGCATAGCATTCCCGTACTAGGAACACTGAACATTCCATTGACTTATAAGCAATGTTGTGGCAAATTGCCTGTAACTGTTGTGGCCGGAGGTTTACCGAGCCTTTTGGGTCTTGAGTGGTTTAAGGTTTGAATGTTGGATATACGGGAATCAATGTGACGTTGAACTGGGCTGAGGATTTAATAGCAGAATACAAGAATGTATTCAACCATCAATTAGGCAAGTATACGGGAAAACCCATTACTATAATTTTGGATCCCCTTGTTGTACGAATTAGATTGAAACCCTGCAGAGTACCATTTGCCCTTGAACCACGATTGGACGAAGCCCTCAATAAACTAATTGAGTAAGGCATTTTAATACCCACTGATCATGCACTGAGTCCTTCGGTAGTAGGGCAGTATATAAATCGAATTATAAATAAATTATAAATGCATGCTGGGGAATCCCATTGTCACTCCCATAAAAAAAGATGGGTCGATCTGTATATGCGCAGATTATAAATGCACCATTAATAAAGTCTTGCAACAAAGTGCATATCTGGTGCCCATCATGCAACATCTTCTGCATTCCCTAGGATCCGGTAAGATTTTTGCCAAATTGAATATGGCACAGACAAACCAGCAGTTGCCTGTTGATAGCACCATGGCAGAAGCACCAATGATTGTGACTCACCGTGGTGCTTTCAAGGTTACTAGACTACAATTTGGCATCAGTGTGGCCCCAGAGATTTTTCAGTGCATCATGGAATGACTCCTGAACAAAATCCCTGGGGTCATTCCCTACTTTGACAACATTTTAGTCACTGCTGAAAGTAGGGAACAACTGACTGAATTCCTCTTCTTGGTATTCGGAACATTCCATGCCAAGGGGCTCAAATTAAGAAAAAGAAAAAAGCCAGATAGTGTCCCTGAGGTGGAATTTCTTAGATACCGGGTGGATGGTGCTGGCATTCACCCCACAAATGACAAGGTGAAAGCGATTAGAGACACACCTATTCCGTGCAACAAAACGGACCTAAAATCCTTTTTAGGGCTAATCAATTTTTACCGCAGTTTCTTAAAGGAGAAGGCTATCATTGCATAACCCCTGCATACGTTACTCATGAAAAACGCCCCATGGGTATGGGGAACCACTGAGAATAGGGTTTTCATGAAACTTAAACAGCTGTTGTCCAGCGACCAGGTATTGATTAGATATAACACCACATTGCCACTGATATTAATGTGTGATGCCTCTCCTTTTGGCATTGGGGCTGTCCTGAGTCACCAAATGCCAGATGGGTTGGAAGTGCCTGTGGCTTATTATTCAAGAACACTTTCACCAGCTGAAAGTAATTATAGTCAGCTCGATAAAGAGGCTTTGGTGCTGTGGCAGCTGTGTGTGGGTTTCATTTGCCCGCTGTTTTACGCTGGTTATGGACCACAGACCTCTATTAGGTATTTTGGCTGGAGATCGCCCTACTCCACCAGTATTATCCCCCAGGCTCACCAAATGGACGATCCTTTTAGTCAGCTATTCATACAACTTGGTTCACAAGCCGGGGCTCTCTGTGGGTCATGCGGACACCCTAAGTTGCTGCCCTTTGCCTATGATAGAGAACGAAGCCCACAATCAAGAGCCAGTGCTATTAATTGACTGCCTGCAAGACTCACTGATTTCCTCCAAAGATATTGTGCTCTTCGAAGGATCTTAGACTGAGTAAAAAGGGGATGGCTATCTGGGGAGTCACTGCCTCAATTCAAACATTTTTGGCTCAGAAGGGAGGAACTAGCCATACAAGGGGGCTGCCTCCTATGGGGAGAAAGGATAGTCATACCAGCCATCTTACAATCCAGAATATTGAATCTATTGCACAAATGCTATTCAGGCATTGCACGAATGAAAGCCTTAGCCAAAAGCTATGTCTGGTGGCTGATCCTCGACTCTAACATAGAAACACTAATAAAAGGTTGTCAGGCATGCCAAGAAACAAGACCAGACCCCCCGAGAGTGCCACCGAGAAAATAAGAGCGCCCACAGGCTCCCTGGGCGCAGATCCGTGTGGACTTTGCTGCTCCATGTGAGGGCCAAATGTTTCTAATCATGATAGACACCTTTTCAAAATGGATGGAAGTTGAACCCATGACATTCACAACCACTCCTGCTGTCATTAAAAAATTACAAAAACTCTTTGCAATGCTGGATGGCTGGACACTATAGTGTCCAACAATGGTCCACAATGTACTTCAACTGTGCTTGTAGGATTCCTAGCATCACTAGGTATTCATCACGCCCTTGTTATCCGAATTCCAACGGGTTGGCCGAACGAGCTATCTGCTCTTTTAAAGAGGCAGTCAGCAGGTTGGCTCAGGGTGACTGGAAATCCCACATATATACATTTCTTATGTGGCAACACATTATGCCCTGTAAATTCACTAGGAAGAGCCCAGTGGAGTTATTATTTGGAAGAAAACTCTGTTCAGTTATAGATTGAATGCGCCTGGATTATGCCTTGAACATGGAACAAGGTGTTGAGTGCCCACCCAGTTCATGTGAAGTGGGCAGCTGGGTTTGGGAAAGGAACTATTGGGCCAAAATGGGTAAAAGGAGTGGTGGAAAATTGCACAGGCCCTTATTCCTATACGGTGCATTTAGATGATGGTCGTCTATAGCATCGCCATATAGACCAACTGAGGAAAAAAGGCCTAAAGGAGGCAGAACAAATTAAAGAAACCGCCCCGCTAGAAAATACTTCAAATAACAAAAAATTCCCTTCCTCTTCAGGATACACCGACTCCAAGGAAGAAGATGACCTACCAGAAAGCAGACCATTCCAGCAAAGCACGATGAACAAAGAATCCTCAGTTTCTGCAGGAAATGGATCCGATGCCTTCCAGGAGTTTCCATTGGAAACTCCAGAGTCAACGATGGACCCATCCTCTCTGCAAGCTGATCTGCGCAGGTCAGAGGGGCCCAGGCACCACCCTACGTATTTAGATAATTACGTGGGGGTGCCAAATAGTCTATTTTAGAAGGGAGGGATGTTAGATCCGGAGCCTGGGTCTCATACACAAATTATTTTATGTACTTTAAATTTCATCCCACTGTAATGAGAAAACCATTGACAACTATTTCCCTCTGTCACAAGTTCTTCTCTTAATTTTATATCCCTATTGACAAAATTCTAGTATCTCATGATAAGTTAGACATTATTTCTTACTTCTAAAGGAAAAGGAAACAGAAAAACTACCTTTGCTGAATGTGTTGCCATTTCCAAAGTTTAGAAATGTAGTATCTATGAAATGTACAGGATGCAGATGCAATAACAAGAAAAGAAGACAACTAAAGAAATAAGAACAAAGCACTTCATCAAACACACAATCCTTCCTTAGTTTTCTATGGTTTGATCTTGGCTTGGAATCCAAGCCAGGAAGGTAATTCTAATCCTCCTCCTCCTCCTCCTCCTCCTCCTCCACC
>JANHFO010008139.1:172952-182983 GCA_032468095.1 Pareas carinatus | reverse complement strand
TTTGTTACTTTGTCAATAAACGCTGTTGGATTCACTGAGGTTCTCCAGCCTGTTCCTTTGAGCGATTGGACCCAAGCTTTAGATCTAACAACTGTCGACGAGCTGGGGCAGAGGAAGAGGACACTGGTCACCAGTTCGAGTCCACAGTGACAGACCCAGGCACAGCTGCAGATGGCAACCCTAGCTCCACCAGCCCCGTTCGATCAAGCGAAGGAAACCTGGGACACATTCATGTCCAGGTTTGAATTCTTCCTTCAGTCTCACGCCATCCAGAACTTGACTGATGAACGGAGGAAATCAATTTTCCTGAGCAATTGCGGGCATGAGGTGTTCGATACAGCCAGCACCTTAGCAGAGCCGCGATCCCTTCAGGTAATAACCTGGAGAGACTTAACAGAGGCGCTCCACACTTATTATGCCCCAGTGCCATCGAAATATTTTCTTCCCCCTTGCTGAGAGCAGCTTCTGGGAAAGGGAGGGCCCTAATCGTCTTGACAGAGGGCGGACTGCTTGCTTGCAGGTGGCTTTGACAGTTGTCTGAGAGGTTTAAATGAGGTTGAAGGCTGCACGAAGCTCTGGGGTGGCAGGCTGCCCCTCTCTGGTCCTTGAGAAGATACATTATCATTCTCCACCTCTAGCTGGTCTTCATCCATTGCCGTGGATTTTATTCCTAGATCCAGAGAATATCTCTTCCAAGCCTTCCCTAGAGGAAGTCGGATGCTTCCACCCTATAGTACTAATAATTTCTCAAGCATCCAGGGCTTCAGAACTGGTCTCGGTGGGCAGAAATCCTGTTTTTCTAAATTCCGCATTTCTCACCTTGCTGATCCATTGTCTCACCCGGCTCCAGCTCTGTAGGAAATTTAGCTGACACTTGTTCTGAAACACAAGGCAAAAAGGAAGAAGCTGTTTCATCCCCTAACTGATTCACTTTAAAGTGAAATATATTCTGAGGGCCAAAGTGAACCCCTTTTTTTGCCTCCTCCCACCGCAATCACTTTATCCTATGTTCCCAGCTGAACTGCAGGAAAGCTGAAAGAGAGTAAGATCATGCATTTGATCTAATTGCAAATCCCTAACAGGTTTTTTGGTTGATTGTTTTATAAATAAATCTGTTCTTTCTTTCCAGAGATCTGGTAGCTGCCAAGCACCAAAGGTAGCTAGTTTACAACAAGGAAAAAACACTTCCAGGATGTGCTGGCAACATCTGATGTGGTGTCTCTATAAAAATAACACTTCTGAAAAGCTTGGTTACCAAATAGTTTGAATTCTTAAAACATGAAGATACACTCTTCCTATTCTTCCAACCTTTACGGCATACTTTTGACCTGCACAGATACAGTATATAATTTACAATAAAGCATTTTCTCTGCTTCTGTATAACAAACATTATGATCTGGTATATCTACAGGTGGTCCTCGCTTAAGGACTGGTCACTTAGTGACCGTTCAAAGTTATGACAGATGTTCCAGAGTGACTTACGGTTCAGTTCTGGAATTCTGACAGTTGCCTCCCATTCCTTCCTAGTCATGTGATTGCATTTTGGGCTCTTGGCTTGCATTTTTCAGTCATGTGCAGCATGCCACGATCATGTGACCATGATTTTTGTTACCGTGTTTCCCTGAAAATAAGAAAAGGTCTCCAAAGGACGTGTTAGGGCTTATTTTCCAGTTAAGTCTTATTTTGGGTGAAATACTAAATGCATCTGTCTGTCTGATGATCTTAACTGGGGCTTATTTTGTGGGGTAGGGCTTATATTACGAGCATCCTGAAAAATCATGCTAGGACTTATTTTCTGGTTAGGTCTTATTTTCTGAGAAACAGGGTAGTTTCTGGCATTTACTTCTAGTTTCCAGAAAAAGGGGGAAAACACCATTGGAAAAAAGATTTTTGTTTAATGACTTCAGCATTTGTTTAATAATTGTGGCATTAGCTTAACAACCACTTAAAAAAAGAGAGTAAAAAATCAGGTGTGGTCGCATGGTGACCTGCTTAATACCACCATGATTTACAATTATAATTCTGAGCTTAATTATGGTTGTAAGTCAAGGATTACTTCTACAAGAACAATGAAAGAAAACAAAAGGACCATTCATTGCGTGTCTTTGAAAGAAACCACCACCACTGACGGACAATTCTTGGAATTTTTGTTCAATAATAAGGGGAAAATGCTTGGATTCTGTCCCCTTAAATAATGATCTAAATAAAGGTACTTTTACAGTGCTGACATTTCTACTTTGCAATCTCATAAAAGATGTTTGAAGCTGTCTAAGGATGGTTTTTACTTATTCCCACATCAAACCACAGATTGCTTGTCCAAAATGATCATAGGATACTGCAAAGGATGTCTTTCAATTCATGCCTCCCTTTCATATTTTTAATTCATGTCATCTTTATTTTGTTGGCAATTCCTAACAAATAACTAGAGCAGTGATGGCGAACCAATGGCACAGGTGCCACAGTGGGCACATAGCGGGTGCCCTCTCTGCTGGCACACGAGCCAAGTCGCCCCAGTATTTCCACAGAGCTGAGCATGCTCAGAAAGAGAGTAGCAGTGCGAGATGATGATATCACAGGGCCATGCGCATGCTGAGAAAGAGAGTAGCAGCGCCAGGCATTGATGTCACAAGCTGCCACTCATTAGTTGTGACTAGTCTGCGCCCTCAGCATCTAAAAGGTTAGCCATCACTGATCTAGAGCATCTTTCTCCTGTATTTAAGAGATCTGTGAAACATAGACTGAATCTCTACAGAAAGAAGTGAAAACTACTTTGATCCTTAAGTTACAGGGGATGAGAGGAGAGCTTCTACCAGTGGGGAAAGCTTTGCTGTAGATTTGTAGTGCTTCTACTGGTAGTCCTCAGGTTACAGTGGCTAATGGGATTGGAATTTCCATCTCTAAATGATGCAATTGTAAAGCATGACACCACATGGTTGCAGTACTTAGCATTGCTTGTTGCCATTGTAAACTCAAAATACACAGGTTGTTAAGCGGGAAGAAGTAGGAGTCCCAATCAAGAAAGTGGGAAGATGCGAAGGGATCACAGTTGACCTCTGGAGATCTTGGGCAGGTCGGCAAGGGCCAAAGCACTATGGTGTACAGGCAGGTGAGGGTAATGTTCTATAAAGTGCAAGATACCGGGCATCTCGTATCTTGTAGTGGGGCTCTTCAGGAGAAAAAGCAACAGGGTGATTTACGGATGTATATTGTAACATTCCCTGTCAACTTCCCCATTGATTTTGTCCATAGAAAGCCGGCAGGAAAGGTTGCAAATGATGATCACATGCCACAGCTAGCAGCCAGATCATAATAATGAGACCAATGCAATGCCAGCACAACTTTGTGGACCAATCATAAGTCTAACCTTGTCCCCTGTTGTAATTTTGAACAGTGGTTGAACAAGGTTGTAACCTGAGAATTACCTCTCTATATAAATCACTTTCATACAATTGCATGTGCCTTTGGAGATTGTCCAGACAAGAAGGAATAGTAACTTTAGTAAGGTAAAAACAAAACTATAATATTGTAACAGAATCTTGCAAGTCTGAAAGTACATCTGTCCTTCCCCCTCACCTTTACAATCCAAGAAACTAGGAGGGTCTCTTCTGAGACATTTGCCATGCCCCCCCTTTTCTCTGTGAGCTAGGCTGACCCCAATCTGATGTTGTCTCACACCCTCCTATTTTCTCTCAAGGATATCCTCAACAAACAATTAAAGCACCAGTAAGCTAGGAAATAATTTGTTTTGAGCTGCAGAACACAAATGACAATGAGAGAACGAGAGGTTGATTTTGGAATAATGTAAAAACTGTGAGTGATGGTGCTGTCAATCAAAATAAATTATATTCTTAGCTGGATTGTTCCCCAAAAGATAATGGGGAGTAGCTGAGGGTTACAACTATGATCAATCAGTTCTTGTATCTGAAATCTTGACTATACAGTTTGCATTTGTGTCTAATTTTGTGTATGGGGCTTTAAATTACATTTAACCTCCTCTAAAGAATTTGTAGGTCGTATAAGTTAATAATGAAAATTAAATTCAGAACTATTTTTAAATAGTTATGAGACAAAATAATTGAAAGGAAAAGTATAAATCATGCAGAATTAAGAAGAAAAGCGAACCGACAAACCTAAAGAGCTTATTTAAAAAAAGAAATACAATTACTTAAGAATGTAGTTACACATTGAATCTGTGTGTGTCATATATGCCTATTTTGTGTGTGTGTGTGCATACATGTACATATGTATGTGTACACACATACATACATGCATGCATACATATCTCAAATGTCGGTCCAATTTGACTAAATTACCTCTTCATCATATAGTATTTCACTGTTGTTTAATTTTTTTTGCTTGTTATGTGGGGAAACAGTCTTGAAATATGCTACATATCAGTTCCCTTTAAGTTGTCAAGCTCTGTGAAAAAGTCAAATAAATATCTCGACTGATGCAATATGTCTGTGCAGCCTTCTGTTAATGTTTGTTCCACCATCTCAACTGGCAGTTCTATTATGAATCTGATCTTTGCATTTAATATTTCAACTAAAAAGTGCATGTTTCAGCCTGGGAATATGTCAGAAAGAATGTCAAGGAGGAAGGGAGCTATCAAGAATTCCCAGGAAACAATTTAGAGTATTGTAGTACAGGATGTTTTAGGATCACAGACTGTAAAGATTGTGCTGAGATAGGAGCAAAGAGAACCCCATATCTTGAGCACGGATGGAGAAAGAACACAACCTTACAGCTATCCTTCCTTCTTTCCTTTCATTACAGACATCAAACGCCTGTCATCTAATGAATTTAACCAGAAAAAGAGTTAACCAGGAAAAGATTACTGGATTAATATTTCAAGTATTGACAGCAATATTATGATAAGGCCCCATTACAGATGAGATATTAATACAAGCAAAGCTTAAAATAATGAAAGTTCAGCAAATTATCTGGGAATTGTACAGAATAAATAAAATTAGAAAGCATATTACTGAAATGAACAGTACAATGATTCTTTGTTCACAATAAAAATTAGGTAGTGGGATTCTAATTATGCAAGGCAATTTCAGGCTAAACTAACTAAATCTGCTACTACCTCCATTCACTCCAGATGTATAGAAGAACATAATTGCTGTATGTGGTGCCAAATTCATGTATTGGACGCTAAACAAAGATAACATTTAGATTCTAATCCAACATTGGCTATCCCTCAAAATTCACTCAATGGCAGATCAAAGGCTCCTACAGTGCATTGTGCCTCTAAAGAATATTACAGTCTGTCTCAGTAGTCCTCACAATTACTTTATTGGACAGGTCATCATTATTCTAGGTTTAGAGAATAAACTAAGGCTAGGGGAGAATGGTTTGCACAGTAGAAGCCAGAATGGTTCTCATTGATGTTTCCAATTATCTTGCATATTAGTTTGGGCACTTCTCATGTCCTGAAATCAGGCTACCTTACCAAACAAAAAAATTGTATCTGGAGGTTCATGATCAGCAAAAGACTTTGCAATCAATGCAGTACAATTTCTCTTCTGCTTCAAACAAGAAAAAAATACCAAGATTTTCCTTGAGAATCAACTGATAGAGAAGGTGATTGATTGATTGATTGATTGAGATGAAGAAGTTGTTTTGTTTCACCAGTGTACAGATCTGCACATGTCCCATTGCACATGTCTCACCAAATTGGTATTGCATATATCATGGTGCTCAGTTTTTGTCTGGGTGTTTTAACTTGGAGGGGGGGACAAGCTTCTGCCTGCCAAGAATACACAAAGGCAGAATCTTGTCCACCCCAATTATAAAGAACCCAGACATAAACTGAGCAACCCAATGCAGTGAGACATATGTAGATCTGGGCAGTGGAGAAACAAAACAACTACTTCCCAAACACATGGCACAATATAGGAGAGCAAATGCACCAGGACAAGATTCAGGGGTCCATCTGCATTTGAAAGACAAAAGTGACTCTTTTGAAGAAAACAAAGTCCACATTCTAGATAGAGGGGATCTTCTAGGTTGAATGAGGGATAAAAGAAGCTATCTGTGTTAGAATTGAACAGCACTCCCTCTACAGAGGGGGAGGAGTAGACACCACTTATCTCCTGTCTACCATACAGTCCTTTTTGAAATTCTAAGAAGATTCCACACTGGCTTGCACTCTGATTCAGATAAGGCACATATAAACCCCCAAGGGGCCTCAACAGCTCTCAGAGAGAGGGCTAATGACCAGATGACTGCAAAGAAATATAATCCTTCCACACACATCCTCCCAACATCCTGTCAGAGCAAATCCTTCCATCCCCTCCCCCCATCCAGCCAGAACTGATGAAGATTTTTGGAAGAGAAGTGAAACATTTTCTTCTTTCTCATGGGAAAAACATATTCCAGTTGGCCGTTGAGCTTGGTTAGATTCCCCATGTTCCTCTTTATTGTATATCTTAGTTGAAATGGGGAAGAATGAACAAAACCAATCTGATATCTAATTTCAATCACATTTGCATTGTTTCTACAGAGGGAGGGAGGAGATAATCTTGGACAATCTCTGCAGTTCATTCCCAAGCTCCTAAAACATGATTTGAAGGTCCAAGGAGTTCAACACTAGCACTTCTCCAGCAACAAAAGATGAAAATTGGACAAAATAATCCAAAGAAGGATTTAACTCTGACTATTAAGCCCCAAGAGATTTAATGGAGTTTACTTTCCTCCTGCTGTTAAGACCCAGCTGAGGTCCATTAAGCATTTTAGTTTGAAAAAAGAAAAGCAGAAGGAAAATAAACATAGATGAACGAAGATAAGCATTTTATGAGGGAAAGGAAATGGTTACTCTTCTAACAAAGCTCCCGAACTGATTTTACTGTTTAGGGGCCTCTGGACTAATAAATACATGATTTTCCCCATGTTGTCCTGCTAGTTATCATAAAAGGAAAAAAGCAGATTCCCTCCCCCTCTCCCCCAACTCAAGGACTTCTTCACAAACTAAAGTTGCAATACAATCTGTAATGTTTCAGCTCAGTGCCTGATATACAGCTATAGCGACTTCTTTGTTTTCATGCAGAGAATTAAGCCATAAATTTTAAGCAGCAGCTGTCCTTGCTGAAAGTTAAAACTTGACAAGGTGACTTCCAGCATGGCTAAAGTCTTGCCTGGTGATAACTAGATTTATTCCTTTGTGATCTCAAAGAAAAACAAGTATCTTATCAATGTGGTAAAGACTTTGAAGATCTATAGCAAAGTTGTGTAATTTAACACAAGAAAGGGTTCATTCCTGAGAGTTGGGGAGGAGGAACCAATGCTGGGCTTGAAATTCAGGGCTAGGTCTTTTTATAAAGGTTGGGGGAAAGGGAGTTGATTGTTTCTCTTCTCCCAAACAAAGTAGACAAACGTGCCCAACTTGGTAGACTGATATCTTATTCCTGAATTCCTATCAATCATCTAGAGACAAAGAATCCAGTTCGAAGACCTTTACATTTTTCCTGTTATGTCCTCGTCCAGTTTTCTGCTTCATCTCATCAGGGTTGAAACTAGTGAGATATCACCTGGTCAAAAGGTCAGGAGAAAGAGAAATTATGAAGACTATAAAATAACTTGAATGCTCACAGTGCCTTCATTTCACTGGGTGGAGCTATTTGGAGATGAAGACAAAAGTTCTGGAGAGAATCAAGTTGCCTCTTTTTAAGTTCCAAAGTCTTCAGAAGACCTAAGGATTTCTGTCAAACTCTCTGAATTATATAGTCCTATGCAAAAAAATTCTCCTGAAGTATTTTCCCCCCAACCAGTTAGTTCTCTTTCCATTTAATGAAAGAATTCCTTCTATCAAAATTTATTTTCCCCAAAAGAGAACATTTTCATGGGTGGAGTGCCTTCCTGTCCTATTTCAAGTTAAAATATGAACTATAGACTCTTCTTTCCCATAGTCTCTCAGGTTTTCCATGTTTCACTTATATTCCAAGAAAAATGATTGGGAGGCAATCCCTTCCATTTGTCATTTTTAGACTGACATGGCTGAGCAGTCAGAGAAGCTTCAAAGTGAGAGAAAATATGTAATATCATCATCATCATCTGATTCAAAGTGAGGATTCAAATTAAGGAGAAAGTTTTTAGTTCATAGCTAAAATGAGGGATCCTTGGTTGTTTTTTTGACCACATTTCATTACCCAAACTAGTGCTACAAGACAATAACCAAGCTCAGAGAGAGAACACTAAGATTGCGCAAAAAAGCAACAGAAACAGTAGATCGCAAACTCAGCTCCTGCGAGAGGTTTGCCCAAACTGGCTATAAACAATGACATAGCACAGTTGCCAAAATGATTCATCGGGACATCTGTAAAAACTATCATGTACCAGTAATGCAAAATTGGGGGGAACACAGGGGTGAAAATGTAGTCAGAAATTAGATTTCAATATTGTGGGGTGTTCGAATACAGACTGATAAAGTTTTGACTCATATTACACCAGATATAAATGTGGTGGAAAAGAAGAAAGTGTGGATAATTGATGTGTCAATACCACAGGATAATAGAATAGAAGACAAAGAATTGGAGAATATCACAAAGTATCAAGATCTGAAAATCAAAACCGAACATTTATAACATAAACCAACCATAGTGATCCCAGTAGTTATCAGTACACTGGGTGCCATGCCAAAAAATCTTTATCAAATCTGGACATTAACAAAATGTCCATCTGTCAATTGCCAATGGCTACATTTCTTTGATTTGCACATAAACTACACTACATTATGACATCCTAGCTCAGCGATGGTGAACCTTTGGCATACGTGTCACAGTGGCACCTCCCTCTGCTGGCACGGGAGCCAAGTTGCCCCAGCATCGCCCCAGAACTGAGCATGCTCAGAAAGGAGTAGCGGCGCCAGAAAAAATGTCACAGGGCCATGTGCATGCTCAGAAAGAGAGTAATGGTGCCAGGCGATGACATCATGAGCTGCAACTCATTAGTCGCGACTCATCTAGGCACTCAGCATCTAAAAAGTTAGCCATCACTGGCCTAGGTTCTTGGGAAGAATTTGATGCATTTGAAGCTAGCTACGGAACTGGCAGCTATGATTTTGCATTCTTGTGTGTGTAATAACACCTACCATCCATCACCTCCAGTAATTTAAAAAAAAAATACTATCGAGAGGAATTTGTGAGAAAGCTTCCAGTAGCCTGCCGACATGGAAGTAAAACAAAAGTCTCTTTTTCGGGGAGTAAAACAAAAAAAACTTATAAGAAATTACAAGGCAGTTTTTGGCACGCCCTTGCCTCAAGCCGGCCCTTTCTCGCAGCCTAATCTATTTCACAGAGCTGTAACGGAAGGTGGATATTGCTTGGGGCAATTTATATTGGTATAATGCTATTAATGATACCTTCATTCTTATCCTAATCCAAGAAACCATCATAAACATCCATAGATATTTTAACAATGACATACCTGAATGTTAGGCAAAATGAGAAATATTAGCAGAGGCAATGCAGAAAACCCAATTATCTCTTTGAGCACATTTTAACAATAATTAAAATTGGATTCTTCATCATTACAGTGGTTTAACATAAACGACTTTCCCAAGAGGGAAGAAACTACAAGTCCAAATAATGTTAAACCACAATTCCCATCAGCCTAAACATATGGTCACAACTATATTCTGACACAATCTGGGTGGCCACAAGTTCTGGGATAAGAGAGGAAAAGAAGAATCAATGTCAACGAAGCCATTACTTTCAAGCAAAGTTGCTGTATGTCTTGCTTCATAAGAACTTTTAAGTTTTGATTATTTTGATCTATTATATTGCTATTAAATATACTGTATATGTGGCATATTTAGGTAATTGAGATCCGTGTTTTTTCAGTCTTGGAACTTTAATAATTCTGGGTGTTGAAGTTCACGTCATAAAGTTTCCAACTTTGAAAAACAGGGATTCACTTCTGTTAAGGCTGGATCTAGCCCATTAACTCAATTTCACTCAATAGGTTTTTATAAATGTTCTTTTAATCATTTATAACATGATAAACATAAAAGCAACTGAACTTATGATATA
>JANHFO010008139.1:144148-157838 GCA_032468095.1 Pareas carinatus | reverse complement strand
TGTAAGCCGCCCTGAGTCCTTCGGGAGAAGGGCGGGGTATAAATAAAATTATTTATTTATTTATTTATTTAAATTATAAATTGGAAATTAATGAATTCAGCTGCCCTTAGGAGAGACCTGGATATGACCTGTAAGTGTAGACAGAGCTGTAGAGGACTGGATAGGGGTGCCAGCACATGAGCAAGATTGATCAACCTGAGGCAATTGCTCCTAAAGTGTGAGCTGGTTATGCTTGGAGATGAATATTTTCTCCTTTTCACCCATCGTTAGAGTCTGGAGCAGGTGGTGGGTGAATATGCTATCTCCTTTGCTATCTCCTTTGGTGATCAGTGAAAGAGAACAGCTTAGGAGATACCGTATTTTTCGCACCATAAGACGCACTTTCCCCACCAAAAAAAGTGGGGAGCAAGTGTATGCGTCTAATGGAGCGAATACACCCAAAAAGCATGGGAGATTGCTCCACGGGGTCTCCAAAGTCCGGAGATCGGCCTGCAAGCCAAATTGGAGGCTCCCCGGCACATCGCGAGTACACAGAGATCGCTCCGTGAGGTTTAAGTTTAAGTTTAAGTTTATGTTTATTTACATTTTTATACTGCCCTTCTCCCCGAAGGGACCCAGGGTGGTGCGCAGTTGTATAAAAAACAGATTACAACACTTTAACATACAACACATTGGGAGCCGGGAAGCCTCCAATTCATCTTGCAGGCTGATCTCCGAACTTTGGAGCACCCCGCAGAGTGATCTCTGCACACCCGCATTCCAAATGAGAGGCCTCTGGGGGCCATGCGTCTTATGGTCCGGTGCGTCCTGAGGTGCAATATATACGTTAATACAATGTGTGTGGGGGATTATGGGAAGTGGTGAGACCCTCTGCAGGCCTTTCTTTCTCCTCCGTCATCTCCCTTGGTGTGTTAGGATGTGGGAATGGCTAAACCTCTAGCTCATAGAGGAGAAAGGACAAAGTGAAGTAAGAGGGTCACCTACGAAAGTGCTAGTGAACTTTTTTGAGACTGAGTGCCCAATCTGCAATCCAAAAATCGCATGTATCGCAAAGTTCCAGCACACCAATACTCCCATATCTGGTGAAGTCATTGTACCATTGCCCTGGCACCCCAGCATTCTAGTTTAAGGGCTAACTAGGCCAGTGGTCATCAAACCTTTGGACCTCAGGTACCACTAAATTCATAATTTTAAATCCAGCGGAATACTAACATGAATTTTTTAAAAAGATGCATACATTTGTAAAATAATGATCAGAGAACTTTCATTTTATTAATATAAAAGGCACCTATTTAATATAACAAAATTGAAAAAGATTATTTAATTATAACAAATGTTTATTGAATCATAACAAAATCTTTAAACATTGCTTAATTGTAGCAAAATTATTAAAGTTAGTTTATTATTTTATTATTTTATTATTGCAAAATAATTGAAGCTTATCTGAGTATTACACATTTTAGTGTGTTATTTCTTCCTGTTTGAAAGAAAGAAAGAAAGAAAGAAAGAGAGAATGAGATAGATAGATAGATAGATAGATAGATAGATAGATAGATAGATAGATAGATAGATAGATAGAGTGAGTGAGTGAGTGAGTGAGTGAGTGAGTGAGTGAGTGAGTGAGTGAGTGAGTGAGTGATAGAGTGAGTGAGTGAGTGAGTGAGTGAGTGAGTGAGTGAGTGAGTGAGTGAGTGAGTTATTCCGGGGCTGAGCAGAGCTTTTTCCAACACCAGGGGGCAGAATCAGCCAAGCTGGAACTTTGAGGTCCTCTCAATCTTACTGGTTGTATAACCCTTGCTTCTGCAATGATGGATCTGATCCAGGGAAAAACACAAAGCCAAAACTTGTGAAAATTAAAAACGATATGTATGAAGAGGTATTTGAATAGAAGGATTAATATCAGAAGAGTGGGTGAGGAATGAGATATCCAACTGAACTGGCAGAATATATATATAGTTAATTGAAGTGGGAAGGAGAAAAGAAAGTATTAGAGCAGCACAACATTTAAGCCTACGGTACAGTAGTTGAGAATACCCGATCATTCACATTATTTAAGGGTCAACTGCAGGCTGCAGATTTTATTTTTACCCATTATTATTTCTCCTTCTCCTTCTCCTCCTCCCCCTCCTCCTCCTTGGAAACTGGCATGTATTTATAATGGTTGCAATATTCCAAGATCATGTGATCATCATTTGTGACTTTTCCAGCCAGTGTTCAACAAGCAAAAAACATGGGGAAAACTAAATTGGCTTAACAACCATGCAACTCACTTACGACTGCAATGATTTACTTAACAACCTTGGCAAAAGATTGTAAAATTAAGTGCACATCAATTAGTAACCACTTTGCTTAGCAATGAAAATCATGGTTCCAATTGTAGTCATTAAGCTGAAGGCTATCTTTATAGGGTAGAGTTGGGATCACATGCTCATCGCCACCATCTTAACTTTTTTAACATCCCACTTTCTCAAAACTGTCCCAAGTTAAAGATTTGCTATTTGCAGCCATTACATGAGGAAGATGTGGAGCCCATATACCTGAAAGGTATATGATATGATATGATATCAGGGGTTTTGGGGGGTAAGATCTTACAATAAACTCATGTAGGAAGAACATAGGGATCACACTGTCAACTAACTTCTATTTAGTCTCCTAAGGCAGCCTCCTTAGTTCTTCAATGACCAGATAAGTTTACATGTTTACAATGTGAACATATGTCAACTCTCTGCGCAAGGGATAGCATTGTTTTGCATAGGTTCTTCAACTATATTTGCTATGCTGTAAAAGCATACGAGTTAAAATAATAATAAAAATAATGTACAATTATGATTTCAGTCTTTGGATGGACATATGGAAGTGCTTTGGCTGAGAAGACGGACTCAAGCCTGGTTCCCAATGTTGTATCCAAAGGGGGTAGCCGGCGCGGCAGCAAGGCGTCTCCCATTGGCAGAGTCCTAGAACAGGCACTGGCCTATCGCAAACCGCGGATGAGCTCCTGGACTCTCATTGGCGGAACCGCCCCTCACCCAGAAAAGTTAAATGTGTTAAATACCCGAACACGCTGTTGCGTGCTTTGTCTTGGTTTTGGTTCTGTTAATAAACAGTTATTGGTTAAGTCATGTGTCCCCATGTTACTTTGCGAACTTAACACCCAACTTCACACGTTCATTCTATACTGGTCTACTAAATGAATTCTTGTAACATAAGATAGAGATTTTTGGGATTTTCACTATATCCTTGCCCACAAACATGGTGGATTCTCACCAATGCCAAGCAATGAAAGACTAGCCAAGGTTAAAAATAACCAAGATTCTGGTGGAAGTTCTAATAAATTGGGATGGGTTTCTCAACTCATCATGATTTACTGACCACAAGATGGCAGTACAGTATAGGTAAAATGTTGATGGATTCATTCTGGGAGCATGATCTTTGACTCTTAATTCACTACACAGGAAGTCGATTTACAGCCATTTATTTAGTGAATGTTTGAATTTACAACGGTAGTGAAAAAAGTGTCATGACCATTTTTCACAGGACCGTTGCAACTTGCCCATGGTGATATCAAAATTTGACAACCGAGCATATATTTATAATACTTGCAGTGTCCTGCAGTGGTCTTCTGACAAGCAGTCAATGGGGAAACAAGATTCGGTTAACATCCATGTTACTAACTTAATAACTGCAGTGATTCACTTAACAACTTTGGCAAGAATGGCTGTAAAGTGGGGCAAAAGTAACTTAACGTCTGCTTAACAATGAAAATTTTGGCTACTTGTAATTAGTTAGGTGCTTTGCCTATCATTATAATGCATTTCCTGAAAACAAAAATCTCCTTGCAGTTGTAGTTATAAAGGCTTATTATATAATCATCACTCAGGTCAGATTTCCACTCATAGGAACACTCTCACCCACCCAGAATACTTCAATCTCCAACAGATTCATCAGTTACATTCACCTGTAGCAGTTGGTGAAATGTGCAAGGCAAACAACTATAGTGTAGCAAGCCTATGGCAGTAAGAGAATAACTTGGAAGAGGACCTTGGAGGTCTTCTAGTCCAACCCTTGCTCAAGCAGGAAACTCTATACCCTTTCAGAGAAATGGCTGTCTAATCTCTTCTTTAAAATTTCTAGTGTTGGAGTACCAAAAACCTCTGGAGTAGTTTTCAGCTTAGAAGTATATGAATCAGCATTTATTCTCCACTGCTGATCACATGTTCTTAGCATTCGCTTATTTGCCAAATGAAAAAATGAACACAGACACTCTTTTCTCTCTGATTCCACTTTGTTTTTCAGACATTTTCTTGTCAGTCTCCTCAGTAGCAGAGCGAACAGAAGAGAGTCAGTGCTGTTCTAGCAGCTATCTTCAGTTTGCCATACCTCCCCCAGAGTCTGTTAAAAAAAGCATGCAATGCCTGGATAAGGGATGACTGCTGTTATTAAATGCTTTTTTGGTATATTACTAAAAAAATACACTCCGTCTGACGAGGTTGAATTGTGCAATATTTGCATTGGCATTAGATGTTCAAATAACTCCCATTGCTGTGGTATTTGTGGCCTTCTGCCATTGTTTACATATTCCAGACATATATATCTGTAATCAAATTGTTTTCAGATTATATTGTTATGGCTGCTATTGTTGTTATTTGGGACTCCCCCCCCTCCCGCCAAGAATCAAATCTAGGAAATCATCTTAAATCTGTAAATGAAATGGCTAAACATCTTTCTGTCAAGTAAAACTGTTTTTCCAAATGCATGTTAGGAATAACATGAATTTTACCCTAATTCTTATAAATAGTTTTTCTTGGCACTTAAGTCATACAGATGTCAGTGGAATTTCCCAAGAAGTATAAGCACTGAGTTCATATATTCCATGTATACAAATCTTCTCTCAGACATTTCTGGAAATGTTGGGCTATCAAGCACAGCCTTTGTGAGTAAGAATTATGGACACTTAGGCTATCACAGTTGAATAACAATTGAAAGGGGGAATATCTATCAAATAGATATTGTATTAGAATCAAATGATAAGACATTCACATGGGTGAAATAATTATCGCAGGGTAACCCTAGATAGGGGTGTGGTAGCTCAGCGGCTAAGACGCTGAGCTTGTCTATCAGAAGGTTGGCAGTTCAAATCCCTAGCACCGCGTAATGGAGTGAGCCCCCGTTACTCGCCCCAGTTTTTGCCAACTTAGCAGTTCGAAGTAGAAAAATAGGGACCACTTCGATGGGAAGGTAACATTTGACATTTAGTCATGCCGGCCACATGATCACCGGGACGTCTCAGGACAGCGCTGGCTCTTTGGCTTTGAAATGGAGATGAGCACCACCCCTAGAATCGAATCGACTAGCACGCATGGCAGGGGAAACCTTACCTTTACTTTTGCCAAATTTGCTTATTTTTAACACCACAATGCTTTTTTTCATACCCAGGTGAAATTCAATACAAAGAGGATGGACCCTGATGAAGCCAAGGCCTATGTCGCCTAGCATTCGGGATCACACAAAGAATCGCCAGACACATCTGGAAACATCACAACTTCACAAACATGAATAGATGATAATTCATTTCCATTGTTGCTCTAGTCAACTATTATTAAGGTAGGATGGCTTTGATTCTGGAGATGCATCGTTGCTGTTAAGACTAGTATTTGCTAAGCATCCTAATCAGCACAATAGAAGACCTATTTTGTGTTTAATGTACAACATATATTTTCCATTTATTTTCCAATATTTGAATTCTGTCTCAAAGATACAGATAGGTAATTTCATATTGTCACTATATGCCCAAAATGTAACCTTATTACGTGAAAATAACCATCAAACTTTGTGATTTTTTTTAAAGTAAGCTTTGCATCTTACAGTGAAATCTAAGAATTTCTATGGTCCCTCTTTACTATTCACGTTTGTACAGGGATAGTATTATTGGTAGCACTTCTTTGTTTAATGAATATCAAACACATCCATAACAGGAGGCCAAAAATTCAAAAGGAAACTACTAACATGCATAGAACATAGAATCCTAGGGCTGGAAGGCTCCTTGGAGGTCTTATAGTCCAGCTTCCTGCTCAAGGTAGAAGTTTCATACCATTCCAGACAAATGGTTATTTAATCTATTTTTGAAAACCACTAGTAGTGAAGCACCCACAACTGCAGGAAGTAAGCTATTCCATTGATTAATTGCTCTCCCTATTAGGAAAAGTATCTTTTTTCTGAGTCCTTCTGGAGTAGGGTGGTATATAAATTCGATCGATAGATAGATAGATAGATAGATAGATAGATAGATAGATAGATAGATAGATAGATAGATAGATAGATAGATAGATAGAATCTCTGACAAACTTCCACCCATTACTTCTTATCCTGTCCTCTGGTGCCCTAGAAAATGTTCATCTCCTTTTCTCCAAGTCACATATCCTTCGAGTACTGAAGGTTTATTATCATGTCTCTCCCCATCCCTCCCAAAAAAATTCTTGTCTTCGAAAAGCTAGACATACCTAGCTCCTTCAACCATTCATCCTACAATTTAGCCTACAGTACTGTCATCATTTTTGTTGCTCTTCTCTGCCCATTTTCCAGGGTCTTAACATGTTCAAACTCTGCTGTTTTTTTGTGTGTGTTGCAGTCCCAATCATATGAAGAATAAGCTTATAAATCTAACCTTGGAAGAAGAAAAAAACAAGATGCAAGACTGAAACAAAGCACCCTGCAATGATGTTGCCCTCAAGCAGGAAAAAAAGTAGCTGAATTACATTGCCCACCATCTCCACTATTGGGCTTTACTAGCATGGGCTATTAGAAGCTGGGGCACAACAGTCCCGTGGAGGCCCAAGATTCTCAGTCCTAGCATGAAATATCTGAACCTGAAAGCAGAATAATTTTGTGATTTCAAATATCCCTTAGGTCAGTATTTCTCAACTTTTATCAAGGACTTCAACTCCCAGAATTCCCAACCAGCATGTACTTCCACAGCTAAAATCTCTAAGTTTAAAAAGCCTCAGGTTAAATAATAATTCAGAGTTCCACATCTTAACATTTGTGTGGGGTCATTTGGAAGTCAAGCCAGGTCAAGCCATCTACAACAAAGAGTCAATATTTCCATGCTGGAACCCTTTTGTGTTGCAGTCCATCTGGCGCTCATCTTGAATCACAGCACTTGCCTAGGATTTAACTTGGCCAGAATTTGGCATGACAAATCATTTATTAAAACTCAGCCAAAGATAACAGCCATTTGGTACGGCTGGGAAAGTAGCACCCCCTTGCCAGAAGCTGTTCCTATGCTGAACAGGGTGAAAACTGCATAAACATTCGGAGTGCATATCAAAATAAATATTACCAATTGCAGGAAATATGTTTAAATTGCTCTCATTAATATTTCAGGGTGGATTTGGCATTATAGTGACTGTTATAAACCCGTCCCCCCTCTTATATCCTTTGGCTGATTCTAGAGCTAAACCCTTTACCACTTCAACCCAAAATATGCAATGAGGCATCCATTTTCCATCTTTAGGAAATTCCCCAATCTTGGCATTTCTCGGTCAGATTCCATCATTGTTTGGTATGATCCTTGACACCAGGTTCTTTTTACTGCGGTAACTCAACAGTTCTTGAAAATAGAAGAAAGGAAAATAAAAGGAAAGCTTTGATGGCGGAGAAGGGTACAAATGACAAAGAGTGACCATCTCGCCCAGAACCATAAATAGATCTCCTGGTTTTGCTTTAAAAAAATTGCGTCAATGGCAATGAAGTCACTGAGGTTTGTAAAACCTGCTTCACAGATTAAATCAGTGTTCCTCAGCCTCAACAACTTTAGTTTGAGTTGGCTTCGATTCTCAGAATTCCCCATCTGGCATGCTGGCTGGGTAATTCTGGCCGTTGAAATCCACACCATGATTGCCATGATTGAGAAACACAGATGGTAGTTAAGGCACAAAGATAAAAACCAGGAGTCTGTGAGTTCTAGACTTACCTTGGGCATAAAAAAAAAGGCTTGGTGACTTTGAACCATTTTTTTCTCCGCCCAACTCACCTCACAGGATTGTTGTTGTATGGAAAATTTGGGGAAGGGAGAGTATTAGGTATGTTCACTGCCTTAGTTATTTATAAAAATAATAAAGGCAGGATAAAAATGAATAATTAACATAGGAATTGACCATATCTGGAGCAGCAGGTGGAGAAAAGCTGGGCTTTTTTCTAATCTACGGTATGGTTTCCTGTGTTGAATAAGAGAAGCTAATGAAAATATAAGGATTAGTCTACACCACAATGATATTCATTCAAGTAATATCCCATTCTATTAAATCTTTGCTTTTTTTACCTTCTTACTCCCAATATTTGTGATTGTAATTTTATCTAGTAGAAATATTTTGCACATACTATTCCCTAATATCCAGATATGGTGGGGCATGACTATAAAACCACTCATTTCTGCTTCACCATCCCAAATTTTTGCTTTGAGAGTTAAATGGACTATTGAATTCCACCTACACATCCAGTCTAATAGTTGTTGATAGATGCTTCTGGTTCATCTCTTTTGCCATTCATCTCATACAGAAAAAGAGAAAGCTCGCAGCTGAAAACAGATGCTTTCCTTTACCTGCCACAAATGATTTTTATCCAACCAAGTTATAACATCAGTAGGCAGTAGGAAATCTTTGGATTTGTTTCCAAGTGCCATGAATGGGAATTCAACACAAGTCCGGATCACGCAATATGCTTTAGAACTGGGGAAATATTTGAACAAATTATTAGCTATCACCCTTAAGATTCCTATAGCATACAACAATACCACCCAACTTACTTTTCCTCTATATTATATTGAGAATAAATCAATTCAATAAATTAAAATAAATGATAAATAAATACAAAGAGAAAGATAGAGACATCAGTGAGATGCAAGGCACACAATAAGAACTTAGTGATTCTCCAAGAAAAGTTGTGCCTGGAAAGTCAGGGTTAACAGTAATTGATTAAAAAAAACTTTTTATAGGAAAAAAGTACCAGGGTGGTTGGAAAACGAGATACAGACAAATCAGAAAGCAAGACATGGGATGATGGAAACAGCAGTTAATACAAGTCTATAGCAGATACAGCAAAAGATAAAGAGATGATTTCTTGGAATGAGATAAGGATGGCTTGCTAGGAATTATGGGAGTTGAAGTCCACCATGTTAAACTTGTTAAGGGTGAGAAACATTGCACTAGTTCCAACTGGTCAAAATTATTATGACACCCCCCCACACACCAAAGCTACTTATGATCCAGTTCTTGAATTCTGAGAGTGGTATGCTCCTGTGGTCATATGACCTCATTTCAAGTACTTAGCAACCTGCTCACCTTTATGGCCATTTGCAGCATCCTGTGGTCATGTGACTGATTGACATCTCCCCCCCACAGTTTCCAGTCTTTTCAACCAGTTTCCAACAAAAAAATGCCTATGGGAATGAATGGATTTGCTTAATGACCACTGCAAAAAACTAGTCAGGTTGGGCCTTAACTAACAACATCATGACTTACCATGGAAACTCATTGCAGTCATAAGCCAAGGCTATCTATAAGTGCATTTACATAGCATATTACAATACTATAGCACTGGCCCTAATAGCAGCAGCAGCAGTAAACTGAACATGGCTTGTTATGTATTGGCCTAAGCTAATGTAAATGCTGATTCGTTACTTGCAATTAGGCCTCTTATAGTCCCCAGACTTCCTGTCTCAGGTGTCCTTTGCAAGGTAAGTTTTTTTGTATTTTCATTGGTTGCTGCCTAGTGGCAAAACAGTATAAATAGAGCTGAGCAGAAGTCTTCGCTGCTTCTGTTATGGTTAAGACTTGTAAATAAACCTGTTTCTGTTTCAACTTCCTTGCCTCTTCAATGCCTCAACAAACCAAATATACAACAGGCTGATCTGGAGGTTTTAAGCAGGGTTAGAACCTGATTACTACTTGTATGGAAAACCATTAGAAAAATCCCAAGGTGATAGGCTAGACTGGAGTTGGGGGAAAATTTTGGAAAAAAACATAGGAAGTCATTTATATTCTTGCCAAGACATTAAGGGGAAATATCTCTAAGGTCACCAAAAGCTATGCTTGATTCAAAGGAAATTTTATTTACTATGTAATACTCCCATATTGGTACTCTAACCATTCCTGCTACATACATGAAAAATCAGTATTGTTTCCTTTCAACTTTCCTTAAACTTCTATTTTATGTGGATAAGCAAATTTGATGCTCTACAAATGTGGATTACAGTTGTCTTTTGTTCAAGCTGGTTGGAGCTTAAAGGAGTTGACCTCCAAAAACATCTGGAAATTGCCAGCCCCTAATTTAAAGCTTGCATCTAACCGCATAAACTGCTCCTGGCTTCAGATCAATCTTTCCTATGCTTACCCAGCACATTTAAACAGACTAGCATTGAGGATGTTATCTAGTTTGGGTAATGAAACATCTGCAAGAAAAACAAACTCAGGGAGTATCAAGGTCCCCTCATTTCAACCCTGAGTTACAAATATTCTCTTTTATTGGTACATCTATACGTCATGGAATTCTGGGAGATGTAGTCCCAACCCAACTGCAGATCATCGGATGGGAGAGACTTGATCTAAAGCAACAACATCAACAAGAAAGCTTTACAGATCAGCAAACATGCACCTATGGGCAAATACACCCCCTCCTACTAATCACAATCTCAAAATGCCCTGCTAACTTTTCATCTGCTATGTTCTCATCAACTGAGGCGACAACTTTGAAGACATCTTAAGCCAGTGATGGCAAACCCATCTTCACACATGTCAAAGGTGACATGCCACAACATTTTTGGGGAGACACAGCAGTCACTAACACCCAGCAACTATTCTCAAAAGTTCTCACATGATTTTCAAAAGCTCTGGAGACCACACAAGAACGGGATGTTCTCTTGCACAGGTTCCAGACTTTGAAAGTCACATGAGAAGAAGATAAGAAGTGGATGGAAAAAGGAGCCGCAGCTTAAAGTGAGGCGGACCAAAATAAGTCCTAAGTGTTCAGGCAACCATTTGCTGACATAAATGGTGGTACTTAGTTAGCACTTAGTGGCACTTAGTTATCTTGTAGATAACTAGTATCTAGTTAAACCACCGGGAATGTTCTGATTTTGTCTGCAGATCAAACAAAGGATAGGCCTTGTTACAGATAACATTACTTTGCACAATTGATTTACATACATAATGGAGATATTTTGCTGGGTGTAAACCATAAATTAAAATGAACTGCATTTTTTTAAAAAAGAAAAAGGAGAAGAGGACCTGCTTTAGGACAGTTTTTAGGGGCTGCAGAGGCAGTAAGAGATGTAGAGAATCACCTTTGTTATATTACGGGATCGGTGAGGCATTGACAAGGCGATGAGTACAACAACAGCACATTTATTAGTTAACACTGACAAAGCCCGCGCTAACCGTCGACTCATTCTTATTTATACGGATCACCTAAGACGTCGACCAATAGAATTACAGCATAACTTTCTGTGCAAACACAGTTAACAATTTTTGGAGACAGCCAGTCTGGCTTTTTCCTGGGTCCAACTGTTAGCAGTGATTCAGCAGTTCTAACACATAGACCCAATACATAACAACCTTCAAGCACAAGAAGGGCAGCATATATATCTAATATAGGATAATAATTCTATGATGCCGTTTTCACAACAAAGGCCTTATGTGACCTAGAGCTGCCTCGGGTAGGCCGCGGAGGCCTATCAAGAGAAAACTGCCTGAATCCAAGCGGCACGCAGCAGATTCTGGGGATCATACACACAACTGGACTGCTTTTTTTTAAAAAAATAATGAATATGTAAAGAATTGTTTCTCTTTTGTTCAGGGGGAATTGGGGGAGAGGTGACACACCAGCAGAGTTGAGTTAGGTATTTTCTAAAATTTTGACATACTGTGCCCAAAGGTTTCTCCATCACTGTCCTAAGCTGTGCCAGTGTCAAGGGGGTATTTTCATCCTTATTCCGACATAATTCAAGAGCAGCTCAAAGTATAAAAAAAACTCTGTGGGATTTTGTGACGCATTACCAAAGTTCCAAATTCCTCAGAACAGAGGAAGGAGAACAATTGGCAAATGAGCCAGCACATTTCAGGCTGGTATACTTTTTCTCCAGCTAAAGGGTGGTAATTAGCATTTAACTCAGCAGTGAGGAAAGACTATTCATATTGCTAGAAGATAAATTACCAACTGCTTTTTTTTTCCCCTAAAGATCTTTTCAGATTGTTCTTGGATTATTCTGCATTTTTCACCAAAGTTCAGTGAGTGGTTTGGTCGCCTCTTGATAATTTTGAAGATTGATTTTTGTATTTAATAGACTTGACTAACCAAGATCATTGATTTTAGAAGTGTTTCCATGGGAATCTGCTATACCAATCATCATCAAACAAATAAAAGCATGATATTTTGTGTTTTTGTTCATTCATAACTATAAGGATCCTGCTTAAGTCACTATGCAAGGAATAAGTCTTATCATTTTTAATCCAAACTACTAAATAAAACAATTGTTCCACAATTTCAAAGAAAAAGTACTCAGCGTTAATCAAATATGCATTTTCTTTCTGCTTACTTTGCATTTCTGACTCTCCCAGGCCAGAACAACAGTATGTATTCAGCTGCCATCTGCTGGAAAGAAAAAATAAATAAAATAGCTGTACCTAGGGCAAGACTAAAAAAATGCAGGCATCAGAAAAGCTTTTGATTCTATAATAGTAATGGTTAATACAAAAAAATGTGAGTGAAACTTGATAATGATTTAAACAGCACATGGAAAGATATATTCCTAAAGACCAAACCATACATGTTTCAAATAAGGGTAGAGTACAAGTAGCCTTCGATTTACAACCATCTCTTTAATGACTGTTTGAAGTGACATCATCATCATTGGTTCATTTCGTGTGAAGTGCATAGGGCAGCAAACTTTTTTCAATGGATTCTTTTCATGGCAGCGCCTTTGGCATTTTCCCATTTAATGTCCACTGTCCATAAGTTACTCAATCCACCCAATGCCCACTGCAGCCAGAGTATTTGAAGTAACCGCAGTGAAACAGCAGTGAAAAAGTGACCTACAACTGGGCTTTACACTTATGTCAATCGCAGTATCTCCATGGTCATGTATATGTGATCAAAATGTAGGCAACTAGGATGTATTTTAGGGGGTCGGTGCGCGGCACCGCTCGTAAATAGTGGGGCTGTGCACGCTTTACCAGATTTCGCCCCCTGCTTAAGCAATACTTACCTCTTCCACTTAAAACGCCAATATCGAAGCCCTTTGTCAATGGAACTTCCCTTCCCCGGTTGATCTCCAGCCCCCTCAAGTCGAGCCTATCCTCAATTGTCCCTGAGTGCCCCTGTCCCTCACTGCCCCCATTATCCCTCTCTAACCCCCTTAAACGTTTAATTAAAAAAAACTTGAGTTTGCCCTTGGCCGCGGACCACCTCTCAGTACTCCAGCGCCGGTCCTTAAGAGAGGCCTTCGATAATTTAGAGGGTCATTGCTGCGAGAGGGGGGACTCCCACAGTGCCTGGAGTTGAGACAAGGTGTACATCGCTGACCACCTGTACACAAGAGTCTTTTTTTTTTTGATAGAAAAAGGTTTTATTGGTCAATAACGTACAAAACAATAGCTTACAATATGTGGAATTTCAATTACCAAAAAAGATAATTATTTTA
>JANHFO010008139.1:133979-144048 GCA_032468095.1 Pareas carinatus | reverse complement strand
AAAAACAACAACAACAGCAACAACCAAACCAGTATAAGTAAAAACATACTATATAAACATATAAATGAGTACAAATAAATGGGGATAGTAGGGCAAGGACGGTAGGCATGCTAGTGCACTTATGCATGCCTCTTTTACCGACTTCTTAGAAATGGAGTGAGGTCCACTGTAGACAATTTAAGGTTAAATTTATTGGGATTTGAGGATGTAACAACATCACTAGATAGTGAGTTCCAGGCATTGATCACTCTGTTGCTAAAGTCATATTTTCTGCAATCAAGTCTGAATCAGTTCACTTTGAGTTTGTATCTGTTGTTAGCTCGTGTATTATTGTGGTTGACACTGAGGTATTCGTTCATAGGTAAAACATTGCAACAAACAAATCTGTGTTATGTGGTTCATGGGAGATTGCAGGAATGCACAATAAGCTTTCTAACAAACAGGAAGCAGAAATGAAACTAGGCAAAATAACAACTGATAACTGTACAATCAGCACAGGAGCCCCTCAGAACTGTGCGCTTTCTCCACTTCTCTTCTTCTTATATACTAATGACTGCATTTCTAAGGTCCCCTCTATCAAAGGACTGAAATTGGCAGATGACACAACAGTGATTGGTGATGAATCTGCCTACAGATGAGAGATTGAACAACTAGCCTTGTGATGTGGCCAAAACAACCTTCAACTGAACTCACTAAAAATTGTAAAAATGATAGTCGGTTTTAGCCTTTTTATTTTATCTCCTCTCACAGTACTAGACAACACAATATCAATAGCAGAGACCTTCAACTTTCTAGGTTCTATAATATCCTAAGATCTAAAATGATCAACTAACATCAAAAATGTCATCAAAGAAGCACAACAAAAAATGTTCTTTCTGCACCAACTCAGAAAGCTCAGATGCCCAAGGAGCTGCTAACACAAAGGAATCATTGAGTCCATTATCTGCACCTCTATACTGTCTGGTTTAGCACAGCAACCAGGCAAAATAAACATAGACCCCAACAAATTATAAGGATTGCAGACAAGATAATTGCTACAAACCTATCCTCCATTGAATACCTGTACACTGCACAAGCCAGAAAGAGGGCTGTGAAAATATTAACAGACCCCTCACACCCTGGACATAATCTATTTCAACTTCTTCCCTCTGGATGTCACTATAGGGCAAATTTGTCAAACACAAGGCTCATAGGCCAGATCCAGCCCACGGTGCTGCCCTGGAAATGGTGAGGGACCAGCCCTTGCTGCCTTGGCTCCAATCCACCTTAATCAGGAAGCCCCTGTGGCGAGCTGCATGTGGGTGGTTAGGTGGAGCCTGCCGGGAGGCACGCCAGAAGGCTCATGGTGGGCCGCTGAGATAGGTGGAGCCTGCTGGGAGGCCTGCCAGAACACCCGCATATGGACCAGGAAGCCACAGGTAGGCTGGGGGGGGGGGCACTGGAAAGTCTGCGGTCTCCCGATTACCTCCCTCTAGACAGTCTGTAAATGCTGTTTATTCAAAGTATAAGCATTAAGAAAAGCAGTTCCTTCTAGACTAGAAAACAATATCCACCAGAGAACAGAGGCAAATCCATCAGCCCATTAAGTTATTTTAAGAAATTGTGGATTCACTCTTTCAGGAATATCTATCGCATGTGAGTTTGCATGGCTCGCTTGGCTGTTGTGCTGGGCACAGATCAGCAGAAGGAGCATGGAAAATATGAGGAAGCAGCTCAGGTATTGCTTGTGATAGCAACTGTACTGCTAAGCTCTCCTAGATGCTAGCCAAGACTGCAATGAAGCAGATGTAGATAGTAGCAATAGCAATAGCACTTAGAATTATATACTGCTTCACAGTGCTTTACAGCACTTTCTAGGCAGTTTACGGAGTCAGCCTATTGTTCCCAATAATCTGGCTCCTCATTTTACTGACCTCGGAAGGATGGAAGGCTGAGTTAAACTTCTGCTGGGCAGGATCAAACTCCTGGCAGTGGGCAGAGTCAGCTTGCAATACTGCATTATAACCCCTGCACCACCACGGCTCTAAATAATAGCCCCATTGTCAAACCTTGTATATAGCATTTGGGGAAAACCCACCACAGCCACTGGAGGATATGTTGCCAGTTTGACCTTTGAAGGCAAGTGAGAGAGGAGAGGAACAGAGATATCTCAGCATGTTTTAGCAAGTGTTGCAAAAAGCGCTGTTGAATGCTAGATTCAGCTGATATGCTAAATTTCAATTCAGTCTGCTTTAAGCAACCCTGCATACAGCAGACATATTCCTTGATACAATCACACCTTGCGTTTCACAAGCCACTAGATGGCGCACAATCCTCAGGCGTACTTATCCCAGAAATTTTATAAACTGGGCACTGGCTATTTTTACAAAATACATTGCTTTCATTTCCTTTTTGGGAAGGGAGATTGGGATTGTTGCTTGCACACATGATTTTCTAAGCATTCTGTAGCAAAGAAATTCTTCCTCTGCTATCTCCTTCCAGTGCTGACCTGAGGTCACAGACAGCCCATCCGAGAAAAGTTACACACTCTTGCTATTATAGTAGTCATGTGAATGGAAGGCAATTTAAGGAACTGATCGTTTATAAAAAGGTTGAAGATGCCTTTAAATTAAACTGGCTTTTTAGCAATTGCATGAATAAGAACATGTAATGATTTAAGCAGAAGGATAAAAGTGGTTGACCAGTATCACATTCCAGCATATTTTTCAATCTTCCATTATAGTCTATAGCTCTAGTATTCCTTTGAGATCCCCCACTCAAATTTTCACCATGCCTGACGCTACCTAACTCCCAGGCTGAGCCAAGATTTGCCACCTGTTGAAGCTCTTTGCAACTTATTAAAAGGATCTACTAGAGTCCACTAGGAGCCCGGATCTAAATAAGGCCACAAGCTATCGACTATTTCCAATGGCACCCATTTGCCTATGCTGATTTTACAGGAATGTATGCATTATAAGATGCAATTACGTCTGCTTTCAAAAGATAGGTTTCACCCCTGTTGAAAAATGGAGTGTCGGGCTAAAACACTGGCCAGTAGGAGGAATACTTATTATGGGATATTTTACAGTAAATTCATCACAGAGGAAGTTCTTTGCTTGATTTTCAGGCTGTTGATTCCCAAGGCTGACAGATGCTTTTGTCACATGCCATAAACATAATTAAACCTGATTTTCCACATCGCTGCACTCTCAGTTCTTCTGACTCATTGTCGTTGAACAAAATTGAGCAGCTAAAAAAATCAGAATGAAGTTTGCTGCCATCAAATGCACCATAAATTCAAGTTGCTACAATCAAATGTACCATTTTTTTTAAAAAAAAAGCTGGCCAATTGATCACATTTAGAAAATAAGCCATATCAGAGACCTGCAAGATAAGAAGTGTGTTGGTCATTTGTTCCCAATGACCCTGGAAACCTTTTCTAGAAACCCTGGTGTTTATTGTCCTGGTCAATTAACATCTAGAGAGGCAGCTGTGTCTTTTCACACTTGTTGCTTTCATCAGAATGACCAAAGTAGCATTGCAATATTATACTGCAAGCTCCGCCTTTCCAGGTGTGCAGGAGATATTGTGATACATGCAAAGAAGGGAGCAGGACTTTGCATTGTGACACTGCAATGCTGCTTCCATCACTTTGGTCCTCCTTGATTCTCCTGCAAACTCTCTGTAGAGTATGAGAATTTTGTTGGAATTATTCTGTTTGCTGAGCCCGCTTTTCTTCCTGCAAACATTTCATTCCCCTCTTAGATAACATCATCAGGGCTTTGACACAAAGGAGTGAGATTTACATGGCAACTTGTCCTATTGTCTTGATCAGGATTGTTGTAGTTTGAAGGGGAGGGGTGCTGTTTCTGATTGACCTCCCTGGCAAACTGGTGACAAGACCCTTTCCTGCGCCATCTGTCCTCTTGGCTTTTGGTCTCTATTTCACTCTTATTAATTTTAACTGTTTTTATATTTATCTTTCTATCAATTTGCAAGCTGCTCAAGGTTACTCCAACAGTGAGATGGGTAGCATATAATTTAATTAATAAATAAGCAAACAAACAAATAAATATAGTTTGATAATGAAATGTTTACAAGAAGAAAATCATTCCCAGCAAATGCCAAAATCTCAACATTCCAATCCTGAGCTACAGCTATTCTCCACTACAATATTCACAGGATAATTTTTAGCCCCAAACAGAACTGGGTTTATTTGGACTAATTCACACAGAGAGAGACATACACATATACACCAAGTTACTGAATTACTTTCAGAATGATCAGCTATCTCTTTCAACATCCACAATTAAAATAATGACCTAAGTGTGACTCAAAAAACTGAGGTCTGTATAAGCCCTTGTTTCAATGGCTGTTTCATTTCTCTTTTTTTAAAAACCATGCATTTGAGTTTCATATTATAAAACACAAGGGTTCAGAAATAAATAAAATATAACACCCAACTGGATATATGCCTAAAAATCTGAACTGTATATCAGTACCTTTAAAGCTGTATGTAGCTTAGTTCTACCCATCCTATGAGATCTGGCAGGAATGGCACATTTGAAGGCACCTTTGAATAAAGAGTGTTGGCTGATGGGACCTTGAAGAAGCTATGCTGGCTGAAGAATTCTGGGAGTTGAAGTCCACAAGCCTTAAAGGGACCAAGGTTGGCGACCTCTGCATAGCTGGCTGAGGAATTTTGGGAGTTGAAGTCCACAAGCCTTAAAGGGACCAAGGTTGGAGACCACTGCTCTGGAGCATCTTCTCTCCTGAGATTATGTGCCTTCTTCAACTGGCTTGCAGAAGGTTTCAAACACCTTTGTGATTGGTGCCTGGCATGGGACAGAAATAATTTCCTGGCTTTATTAAAGACATTGTATGTTTCTCTTCATGCTATGTGTTTTTCAACTGCTTTTAGATTGTGTGTGGGTGAAATTTTAAACTTGTGCACTGCCCAGAATTGTGTATATGAGATGGCTATAAAAATCAAATAGGTTAGATAGAGATAGATGATAGACAGACATAGATAGACAGATACAGGATAGATGATAATGAGATGGGGGAGGGAGGGAAAGAGGATGGATAGTATATACTAAGTCTGGAGAGAGAAATTATAAACAGTAGACTTAAGAAATGTAGAAAAATAAATACAAGCTTCTAATTAAACCTCTCTATTGAGATAAAAGTCTTTTTAAAGAGACGTTAGTTCTGCTTTGCAGTGTCCCTGAATTTCCTGGTGATGCCATATTCTGTATATATATCAATCAGGGGCTGTTTAGGTATGCGCCCACCACTATTTTCCAGCCCCTGCCCAACAATTTCAGCCTTATTTTATCTGCAGCAAAGAGATGGAGAGCTTTGCATCTAGCCGAAAGAACAAGGGTGTTTATTGAGATGTGAATGGCTAGGCCTGTCCCTGGGAAGAAGCTAACATTCCCAATAGTTCCCCCAAGCAGTCAAGGGTAGCATATACAAGTCATATTCCTCCCCACCCCCTCTCCCACACACACACACATTTTCAAAGGGACAAACAAAAAGACAGGAAGTGGGAGGGAAATAATAACTATCCAGGCTCCTATTTGGTGGTTGGGTGGAGTAAAAGATGGTCACTGCTGAGTGTTTTTCCATCATTATGGAACATCTGCTGATGACATGTGAACTTGGATGAATTGACCAAGGGATACTCACTGGGTGAGCCACAACACGCAACAAAGCTACTGAAAGAGATTATTTATTTATTTATTTATTTATTTATTAAATTTCTATACCGCCCTTCTCCCCGAAGGGACTAAGGGCGGTGTACAGCCAGTAAAAACAAACATATGTACAAATAAATATACACAATTTAAGAACAATTAAAACAAAATATTTAAGGTGGCTGAAAATTGCGAGAGCCAATATTAAAATCAATTTAAAACCAAATTAAAATACAAAATACAAAATGTTAAAAATTTCCCAGGGGTGTGACTAGGCCAGACCGGCCTGACTAAGGAGGTGGGTTTTTAATGCACGGCGGAATGCATGGAGGTCGGGGATCGTTCGAATTTCAGGGGGAAGGTCATTCCAGAGGGTGGGAGCTGCCACAGAGAAGGCTCTCCCCCTGGGGGTCGCCTGCTGGCATTATCCATAAAAGAGATTATTGCAAGCTACATACAACTTATTTCACAAGGAGACTTTTCAGGATTATCATGGACACAACTTCTCACATTTTCCATTCATGAATTACGAAGTCACAGGAGAATCAAAATGTTACTGCTTTTGTAACTCTAGTACTCTTAAATTTATCTAGATAAGAAATCAAGAAGGATGCAAAGTGGGATCCTAAAGAATTTTGCTTTGAGTCCCTGGTGAATTCAATAGGATTCGAGATTAATATACAGTAGTACATACTTCCCAAATCTAGTGCCTCCCAGTTGTCCGGACTCTGCTATAATTATAATTTCAAAATATTTTGATAGTGGTAATTGAAAGACTGACCTGTATGATGTTCTGTTCTGAAAATAGATGTAAACACACTTTAGTATTTTCAAGTGCAGTAATTCATTTTAACAACGAGGTTGTGACAGCGTTATTTTTTTTTTAAAGGTAGGGAAATACTATCTCCTGAAAAATCAGATTCAGAAATAATGGTAGACCATAATCTCCAGCTTTTTAGCTAGATCTCTTTCTACACTTGCTAGGAAAGTAGCTTTTAGTAATCTATAGCTCCTTTGTCAAACAAAAGTAGCACTCCCCATACTTGGTCCCCACTACTGTCTAAGTCCTAATATGAGAATAAATTGTATGGGGAGTCTATTGTATGGGGAAGGAGAATCAGCATTAAGAACATATACAGAACAGTTGGAACACATTTTGGTTAGAAAGAGAAATCAGGTTCATTGTAGCTTTTCCTTTTCTGTGATAGCTAAAACAAATTTAGTTATTTCTAGGTGGCAGGGAGTAATTTATAGTCTCCTAGTAATTTATAGTCCATATGTTAGTTTCATTTTAATTTTATATATGTAATCTATATAGCACATGCAAAGGGATGTCTTGAGGAAGAGGTCCAAATATCAACGTGGCACCTACAATCATGTGATCAAAATCCATCTCTTTTTTTTATGCACATTGCTGAATGTAACATTGATTCATTCAGCCACCAAAGAATCCCCATGCTGCTAATGTGCATATTAGAAAAATAACATTTAATAAAATCAGACCTTATTTTAGAATAAGAGCTTAATATTTTATAATGATTTAGAATGCAGTTAAAGAGCAAATATGGTCATTAATTTACTGAGCAGTAAATTATTTTTCTTCAGGTAGAAAAAATACTTTTAAAATACTTTTAACAGGCTCTTGGTTTCTGTTCCCATTTGATCTTGTCTAGGAGGAACTTCATATTTCACATGTCATATGTTCTACAAGATTTGTAATTAAGGATATTGAAACTTTGCTTTAGCTATTGCAGAAAATCGTGTTTTAAATGTGGTAAATAGGTCCACCCAGTTTTGCTTTTTAAAATGAAATATGTATCCTTCATTATTACCTTGCCTTTGGAACTCAGAACTATTCAAAAAGGTCCATGGCACATAAAACATAACATTGGATCACTATAAAATACAACTAGATGCGGGGGGCAGTTTAAAATAATAGCAATTATATGCTTTCAAATATTCAAATGTCTGATAGAATAAATAATTCAAACTGTTCTTTAAAAAGCATATGAATTCTGTCGCTTCCTAAAGGTTTTTCACTACAGATAATAGGATGCCTGGCAATTAGATACAGATTCTTTTTTGTGGTGGCCCCTGCATAAAATTTGTTTTTCTTTCAGTACTGAAAGAAGGACTGAAGGAATTTGAACTTGTGGAGATTTTTCATTCTATAATTTTTTGGCTTTTTTAAAAAAAATCTGGTTAAAACTGTATGGCTTGTTACCTTGGGTTAATATTATTTAGCTTTGTATTAATTCTGTCTGAAAAATATTGTTCTGAAAAATGAGGTATTGTTTACTACTCTCCTGAAATCCTTAGAAGAAAATAAGGAAAATTTCCCAGGATGGCATTTTTTTTTGGAGCAATGCAGCTGTGAAATATACAAAGATGAAGCCTGAGAAAGAGTTGTGACAAGGACATTAATATATGCTTTTTCAGGCTTTTAAAAAGATCAGAATCAAAGGATTGAATATTGCACCAAAGTAATCCCTAGAAACGGATAGGAACATTAGGCCTGTGATCCTGAAGAATGGATGACAACAGTTAATTTACCTTCCTCCTAAATAGATTAATGGTAGGTCATATAATGATGAGAATTGTCAAAGGGTTGCTACTGCCAAGCGTCCATTGCTTCATTTGTTGAGTAATAAGAGTGGCTTGGCCACACTTGAACCACAAATCCAAGAGCAAAGAGAATTCAGAAGCACCCCAAGCCGTTCATCTGGTCCTTGAAAACCTTCACTCAAGATTTACAACTTTTGACTAGGTTACGCCAATATTCTCTCAGCATTTTCATTTTATTTACATTTATCTTCTCTTGATAACCTGCAGTTGTTCTGTGATTAGCTGCTTCTGATCTTTATAATAGCTAATTAAATCATTGACTTGTTATGACAGATTACAGACATTACACTGTTGCAAGTTTGCTTGCTTGGTTACGTGCAAGTATTTCTAAAGCTTTCAATGCATCTTTTGCTAGAAATTGTCTGAATGGATAATGTCCTAGGATGCTAAACTGTTAAGTTACTTTTGGTTTGAATTTTGCATATTTTTCTTTTACTTCTTCTTGTATACATAGCATTATTTTCCATACTTGTTTCTAAGTAGTTGAAACATTTTCAGATTTTTAATCTTATACGGATGTACTGGTTCTGCCTTCAGTTATCAAAGCATAAAGCATGACCTTTTAGGTAGCTCCTAACATAGGAAACCAGCAGCGCTTCTGTTTTTTCTGATGAAGGGAGGTAGAAAGGCTGGTTAGGCAGCTGCCTTTCATGTACATGTGCTACCACTGTGCCGCATCACTAATGAAGCTGGGCTAATCTTGCATGTGCTGTGAACTGACCGGTGTTATGAGGAACTAATTTTCAAAAACAAGTTATGAGTCAGATCTGAAACATGAACTTCAAGTAAAGTAGGTGCAAAGCTAATTTTAGATCTTATCTCATGAGAAGTACCAGCCTGGAAAAAAAGACATCCCCCATAGATGGATAAAAACAATTGGTTGCACACCAAAGGATTATAAACATTAATTGGACAGAACAGTAATCTAAGAACTCAAGCAACCTATGCAGACAAATGCTTCTGTAGGAAAGCTATCTAATTTTAGATCTTAGATTACCGTAAATGATTCTACAACCACATTCCTTGTTCAGGAGAGCACTGTTGTGTGTATGAATTTTTTAAATTTTTTAGTTATGTGCCTTCAGGTTATTGTTGAGTATTAGACACCACATTGATAAACTTCTCCAGGATGATCAATCCCAACTGGCCCTTCAGGCCTTCCAATGGTGTACATATTGTAGTTATAATTAAGCCCATTCGCCTTGATGATGGTTGCCCATTTCATTTGTTGTAGTTTGACATGTAGTTCATCTCAAAATGAACATCTCTGGGCCATGTATAAAGCCATTAAAGGGTTTTATTAAAATGGGGAAAATGTCTTCTTCTTGTGCCATATCTGTCATCAGACATTGGTGATCATGTTGGCAATCTAACTATAGTTTCTAGAAAAGTGACCTCAGCACATGAAATCAAGAAACTTGTGGCCCTTGATATCTAAATAATCCTGTCCCCAAAGTGTAATGTTTTTGTTTATCTGACCATGGGCATTTCTACAGCTTTTGAGTGTAAATATGAGAATTTACTTTGGTTTCCTTCCTCTGTCCTTGCTAAACACGTTAAAAGAAGGACAAAAAGCTGCTGGAATAAGCAATATGCATGCTAATATTCTGAGCATCACTATGGCAGCAAACATGATGATATAAGGGCAATTCAGGAAAAAAGCTCTATTTGGTTTTCAATGACAGACACTCGCAGATACAAAACATTTATTATACACATTAAAAAAACCACAACATTAAATTACTTTTTGACATAATCTTCATTCA
>JANHFO010008139.1:111079-126509 GCA_032468095.1 Pareas carinatus | reverse complement strand
ATAACCCCCCGCGCGGCCGCATTCTGCACTAATTGGAGCTTCCGGATGCATCCCAAGGGGAGCCCCATGTAGAGAGAATTACAATAGTCCAGACAGGCCGTGACGAGTGCTTGAGTGACTGTCTGCATGGCGTCACGATCTAGAAAGGGGCGCAACTGGCGCACCAGGCGAACCTGGTAAAAGGCCCTCCTGGTGACGGCTGCCACATGATCTACTAAGGACAGCTGTACATCCAGGAGGACACCCAAGTTGTGGACCCTTTCTATGGGGGCCAGAGACTCGTCCGCAATAGCCAGCGATGGAGCGAGCCGGCTATATCACTGCGCCGGCAGCCACAGCCACTCTGTCTTGGAGAGGTTGAGCTGAGTCTATTGCACCCCATCCAGATCCGCACGGCCTCCAGGCACCGGGACATCACTTTGACGACATAAGGAAATTTCTAGATGTTACGTACCTGAAGTATCATTGGTGACAATGAATGATTACTTTGGAGCTCTGTGGTTGTAAAATTGAGTGATGGCACCATTTTTATATTGTTTGTATCTGTGGTGATGATATACACTGAAAACACATCTTTATCTTCTCCCCATTTAATGAGCAGAATGTCATCCTTATCAGCAGAGTCCCAATTGATAAAAACTTACAAAGTTTCTGCCTTTGTTAAGCCATTTTTATGTTCTGATTTTTCTTCTGCATGCAGTGAATATTTTGTACCATATTAGAAAATGATAAACTTTGTTCAGATAATCAGCATTGTTTTCATTTGCCAAATGCAGGAATTCAGTGTTAAAGCTCATGTTCATACAATTTTTCAGCCAGGATGCAAGCCATGAAAAGTGATTAAAACCTAATACCAATGTTATCAGATTTGATCATCTTTTGCCAAATAAATATAAAATTGTAATTGATAGTTAGAGTCATTGTTATATGTAAAGAAATCCAATGTTATCATGAAACTACAATACAGAGAGTCTTCGCTTAACAATCCTAATTGAACTGTCGCTGAGTGAAACACACATAATTGCAGCTGTGCTTTTGTGGATGAAAGAAACAAGACTGATAAGTTGTAAATGGACTGTAAAGTTATTGTTCAGCACTTATTAAAACTTCAAACAGTCTCTGAAACAAGGGTCAGTGAGAACTGCCTATACTGCAGATATTCGATTGAATGTTTTAATGTCCTCTTCGTTTTCTTTTTTTTAAATTTAAACTTCACTGAAAATCTAATGTATTAACAAGTAAAGATCTCAAGTATGCTATTGCTCCTAATACGGTAGCATATCACTAAAAGAAGCAGTTTTGTGTGAAAACATTTATATATATAGACTCCCATATCACCATAATGCAGTAAAAAGAGATAGCCCTTATTTTCGTGACCACAATTGGGACTGGCAACTTTGTTATTAAGCAAACTAGTTGCTAAGTGAAACCGTGACTGTGCTTATGATCTTGCTTCGGCCTTTCTTTGCTGTAAAGACCTGCAAAGATCATAAATGCAAGGGTTGGTTATACATTTTTTACTTTTTCATCACCATCATAATAGTGAACAGATGCTTAAAAAGTAGTCATAAAACAAGGACAACCTGTTCAGTCTTTGCATGATCTGCAAGTTTGATCTTGAATTATAACTTTTTGCTGATGCAAACTGATTTCCCTAGTTGCGGCAGCTCCATTTGACTGAGCCCAGGGCAATAACTTGGTCCTCCAATTAGTTTGCAAATTAAGAGCAGCAGTTTTGTTCACATAATTATTGAGATGCTGTTCTCTATACCACTTAAATCATGAGAGAAAGGCAGTGTGCAACCTCTTAGTCCTTAGACTACGGCTGCATCCCTGCAACCTTTGCATTTTTATGTTGTCTGGATTCTTCCCGTTAGATCCCCCCTGAGTGACAGAAAATAACATAGAAAACAAGAGAGGTAAGTTTCTTCTAAGGAAGTCATAGCAATATTTAGAACTGTAGGTTGTGATTGTAATGACAAATTGGTTTCAAAGTTTTTCAGATATATAAAGATAGCCAATCAATACACAAGGCAAATTGGGAGATGCAATATGATCTTGCAGTCAACCTTTATCCCTGTCATGGATGAACAACCACTCAGTGACAGAAAGGAGAAAATAGAGATACACATGAAGTATTCTATATGGGTAGCCCTTGGTTAATAATGGTAATTGAGATTGGAACTTCTGTTATGTTATGTAGTTGTAAAGTGCAACATCTCATGAATGCATCATTTAGTGATAGAAATTCCTGCAATTCTCACTGTCATTAAGGATTGAGAGTCATTAAGCAAGAACCTGCTTCTGACTTCCTGCCAGTTTACAAGTGGAGTCCATCGGGAAGCCAGCAGGAAGTCACAGGCCTCAGGTGGCTCACAAGCAGATGAGCAAGCAAGTAACCTTTGCGATATGGCACAAGCCCTAACAGGCATGGGTTGAGTGCTTCAGACGTCAGAGGTTGCTATAGCCTGGTGCAAGCATGTTCAGACTGGGGTAGCTGAGAATGAGGGCGGGGCACCCAAACTTGTGGGAAGCCTGCATGGTGATCATGGGACACTGCAGCCCACATAAGTATAAGCCAGTTGCCTAGCTCCCAGATCGCAATCACATGACATATGTGGTGCTGGGATGGCCAGAACTTTGACAACCAGTTGTCTGTATCATTCATTGAGCACTGCTGTAACTCTGAATGGTCACACAACTAGTAGTCCTTAACCAAGGACTACCTGTGTGCTCTTTGGTTCAGTAGGTCAAGGATTTCAAAAGTTGGAGTCATAGAAGATCAAGTCATTTACCAATAAATACCTAACTAAATAAATAAAAATTTGGTGGCATTTGTTCCTGTCATCATTAGTAAATTACCATATGGTGATATGAGAATATATTTTACATACCAATTGCTATATAGGACAACAATCGTTCTACATTCTGTAGCAAAATAATAATAACAACAGTATAATAGAACACTGTCAAGACACACCAAAGAATATCCAGGGAAAGTATGACTGGCTTTAGAAAAGAGTTTGTGCTTTTAGCAGTTGTATTTAGGTAGGAAATATCTGAATCTAATGTCATAATCCTTATTCTGATAAACATTATTATCTTCTGCCTGTATAATATGAAACAGTAAAAAAGTACAATAGCTACAGACCAGACTTTATCAACCTAACATCCTCCAAATGTGTTGGATTGCAATCTCAAACATCCCCAGCCAAAATGTTCATTGGCTGCATAGCTTCTGAAAGCTGGAGTCCACCCTTCTAGAGACTATTGGTATGGAAAAGACCAACACAGATTTTTTTAAAAAATATCTCCTGCTGGAGCTTCACTCTCACTGGGATTTATTAACTGCAAGATCAACATTTGCTTCCTTTGATAAAGAATATTTTAAGGGGAAAGGAAATCAAAGGATTCCATTCTTTATTTAATGCAAAGATCCCAGAAAGGAAGTTACTGCTTGAAATACTCCAACATTCCTGCAGGAAATGTTACTGTATATATTTATGTGCAGTATGTATGTATGTATGTATGTATGTATGTATGTATGTATGTATGTATGTATGTATAGAGGGCATCTATGACTTTTTTTCAAACTTTTTATTATTTTTCAAAAAGAAAAAAAGGGTGAGGGAAAAGAAAATTCATATATTTACATACATAAAGCCAATAAAATAACACATGAATACATAAAGCTTCTCTCTTCCTTCTCTTCTCCTTCTTCTTTCTCTTCTTTCTGTTTCAATTTTGATCAGCTTGGAGCATCTGGGTATAAATTTGAAAAACTTACTATACATTTTCTGTAATATCCTTTTAACCTTTTAATGCATTTCTACATTTTCTATAGTATCACTTTAACCTTATTAACATACTTCTACATTTTCTAAAGTATCTATTTAACCTTATAAATACATTTCCAAGTCTATTCCTTCCATTCTTTGTTTAACCATCTATAAAAAATTATTTCATGTTCTGAAACGTACTGATTCTTCTTTATCTTTCAATTTTAAAGTTAATCTATCCACCACTGCACATTCTAGAATCCTTCTATATTTAAGATCTTTGTATGTCCAGATTTTTTCTATATCCAACGTATTTGGATATAGATTTCACTAATGGAGATCTACTCTGGAATCTTCATATATATTTTGGATTTTGTTTTCTCCCATACCTTGTATAAGGTGCTTCGTACAAAATTATTTATGCAGTATCTATTTACCATATCACAAATCACAAATAGGAATGCCATCCTTGTAGTAAGTTGTACCCTTCTAAGTATAATAGCCTTTTATTCCTTAAAGTTATCCATTCTTTAATCCATGTCAACGCAGATGCTTGGTAATATCAGTTCCAATCTGATAAACCCAAACCTCCTCTTTTCTTGTTATCTTACAACAATTTTCATTTTATCCTCGCTCTTTTCCCTTGCAAAACAATTTTTTTTATTACCATATTCAATTTCTCAAAAAATTTCTTTCCTAAACTTATTGGTATTGTCTGGAAGAGGAATAAAATCTTCTTCATTCTTCGGGTAGCTGAAGCTTTGTATTGCAGAGCAGTGGCCTTTTGGGCACCAGAACCGGTTACATGGAAAAATGCTTTTCTGCTGACGGGTGGAATAGTGATTTTGCATGCTGCCTGCATCTTGTGAATGGGGTTTGGCTTGCTTGGACGGCCTGGTATCTGGCATGCTGCAGCCTGATGCTGGTCCATTGACCACGGGATTGGGGAACCCCGTTGTAGGGGTCAAGAATTCAGTCTGCATGATTATCCTGTTATTTGTCATTTTCTTTGACAGGTATAGATGAATTGTTTTTCACCCACAAGCAGTCATTGTTGATGTCTGCATGTGGGGAGTAACTACCATCTCCCATTATGTTGTAGCTATTCCTTTCTTCCATAGGTGATCCGTTTAGATTATTCCCCCCCCCACACACACACACACACTTTATGGATCCGTCTGGTTTCCAGCAAGTGTTTTGAGATTTCTCTGACAATCTTGTAGAAGTGATTCAGGTGAGGCTCTTGTTGCTAGCATGAAGCATAATCTCAGCCCCTTGGTGAAATTATTTCTAAGCAACCCTTCTCTTCCAGCTGATTCTAGAAGGTTCCTTGATTTTCTAAAGACTTTCAGAAATTGAGTCTATAGAAATGATGCCTGCAGTGTAGGTTGAAAATGACTAAGACTGAATTTGACTTCTTATATATGTATGTCCAAATTCAGGCCTACTCTATAGTGATAAGGGAAGTGAAACACTCGTACAGTATTTCTTCCACCGTACTGTGGCCAATTCCCTTTTGAGTAGGACTTTATTTCTTTATTTATATATAAAATTTATTTGACACCTATCTTTTGTCCAACTCAGGATTGGATTACATTACAATAATCCATTATAAAAACACAGAAAATAAAAACATTAACAGATAAAAACAAGGAGACAAGATGGCAAAGAAGGAAGTTGCATACACAAGGGGTAAGGAGATGAGCTTATATTTTAATCAATCAACCACCGCCAGTATGAAGCTCTCTCACTGAAACCCCAAAACATCTGGCAGAGCCAAGTCTTGAGGCTCTTCTGAAACATCACGGAGATGGTAGTCAATTTCACTTCAGGGTTAAGATGTTCCAAAGGGCAGGAATCACAGCAGAGAAGGCGCTTCTCTTGGATTTTGCCAGCAGAAATTCCTTGGCTGATGGATCTGCACTATGCCGGAACATATGGGGTGGGCCATTGTCAAGAGTTACTATACTCACCTGATCAATCTGACCATTTTTCCTGACACTTCTGGCTGGCAAAGTTACTCAAATTTATTCTGATCTCAACTTCACTTGAGTGGAGTTTTGTAGAGTTATTCTCTTGCCAATTTATCTGGACCTCCTTTTGATCTGTTATTTCCAAAGAAGTGGATGCAACTTGCTAGATTGTCTTTGATCTTGGATCCTTGTCCCTCTTAACGTCAGACAAATCTCCTTCTGTGTGTGTGTGAGTGTTGCAAGTCAATTTTTCCTTGACTTGCAACACCTGCTAGTGGAGGCTATAGAGAAAGGGGCCTTTACTCAGTATCAGCTTGTGATCTTTACTTGGGAGGGGAGAACTGGAGTAAAATGGCTCCCACCCACAAGATCACCAACTAGACTAATATTGTGGTGGGGAAAACAGGAGGTTGTTCTTCATTTGGAGACAACTGGATGGTCAAAAGTCAAAATAATTGTATCCCCATCATATTAGCCATCTTGAAGAGCAGGGCTTTTAAAGACTTTTGTGATTTGACACTATGTATTGCTTTAATATATTTGTGATATATTTGTTGGATTACTGTGCTTTATTATTGTGAACTGCCAAGATTCTCACATGATTTAAGTGAATGTAAGTTGGATGGATGGATGGATGGATGGATGGATGATAGCTAGATGATAGATTCAGTGCTTTTTTTGTCAAAGGAACACAGTTCCGGCGCCTTTTTTTGGCCACAATTACAATAAATTAAATTTATGTTAAGAATTGAATATCTAATTTTTTAAATAAAAGATTAACAAGATGTAAGTTCCGGCACCTTTTTTCTTACAAAAGAAAAAAGCACTGGATAGAGTTATACAGACTGACATATGGGCATAGGGAGAAGACAGAATGTGCCTACTCTTCTTGGCACAAGAACCCTCCCTGTGACTCTTCAGAAAGTCCAGAAGCTAAGTTAGCTAACTTGACCTCTGAAAATTTGCCCTTGCAATAGGAAATAAACAAACATGTTTAGCAACAAAAGAGAAATGGAAGAAAACAAACAAATAATTTAATATCGCTTTCATCCAATGCAGTAAATTTTTTTAACAGAAATTCATTTATTTTATGCAACTGATTCAGGAATCAGAACTTCAAGAAATTAATATAAATTTATTTTGCATACAAAGTCATTTAAATATAAAACCTAAACAATGATGTTATTAATGATTCTATTTATAACATACACAGTATGCCTCTTTTTTAAAAAAAAAGCTTGATAAACTACTAACCTTAAGTTGATATATTCATCCCATAGGATGTACAAAGCTTTGTTCTTGAACCAGTTTTACTATCATTCAAAACACTGTTTTAAATGCACTCAAATCTTCAAAAACAAAAGGAGATATTCTTTCCATAGGAACATCAAATAATTATAACACCTAACTACATGTCTATTTTTAACACATAGTTCCAAAGTTAAATGAACTTCACCTTCATGAGTCATTATATAATACGTTAACATTCAAATAACCTATGATTACTGTTACTAGGTCTTTGTGTAATTTACATTCACATGACAGAGTTTATCTCAAGATCTGGCATAGTTCCCATTCATGACAAAGAACCATTGTGATGAAAAATATTTGCAGACAGAACGGGGAGTAGGCATTTTGAGGATTCCATGTCTAGTAGCTTGATAACTAAACATTTAAATAGGAGGTACAACTGAGGTCACAATAGGGGTTTTCTTCGCTCAAAACCAGTATAATACATATTAATTAGGAAACTAGGTGACCCTGAATTCAGTCATGTTTTCTTGGAAATATTCTTCGCTTACATACAGAATTTTTAAATTTGCCACACCCTCAGTCTGAAAAAAATAGGTCATTGCAACAACACTGAGAGTTAGGAAGTACGACAAAAAAAAATACAAAGCTCCAATATATTATTACAAAAGGAGATGTTTACCTCACTTGATAATCAAAGCAAACTATAAGCAAAACTAGTGGGGGAGCATAAATATGCTCTTTGGTTCCAATATTACTTCATCTACTTAGTAAGAAGACAATGGGAAAATAAGGGTTGAACTTCAGGTAACAGAAGTCAGAGCTGTTTAGGTAAGTCAGGTAAACAGAAACTAAGCAAATGACTCATTGTCAGTGTAACTGTATTAAAAAAACACAATTTCCAGTGCTGGATGTGGGTGGGTGTTAGAAGTAGCAATGGCATTCATCTAGTACATTCATTGAACATTGTTAGAGTTCAAGGAATCCAAGTACCCCTCCCTCTCCCTCTCCCTTTCTCTCTTCCCCCCCTCTATATACACTACACCTGTTCAGTTCCATATCAGAGATCCCAAAATCTAGTCACAATCTAATGTTGTTGGTCCCCGGACAATATTAAAGTAGCCAGCTAATGCTCCAAGGTCTATATATAATGAGCGTTGTCTCCTGAGGAAATCCGATTCCTCGGTAATCCCAAGATTTGAAGAATCTAACAAGGGAAAAGTAAAGGAAAAATATATATTATATACTAGAGAAGTAGTTTCAGAATAATTAACTACACAGAGGGGGGGGTTGCTATCTCTGAAGATTGGTCAATTATTGTTTATTAATTAATGTATTACTTGGTCTTCCTCCACTTTGCAAAGGGTTGGACCAATTATGTGGCCCCTTCCAACTCCACAGTTCTGTCATTCTATGGTTTATGAATTCCCCTCCTTCCTCTATAAATACGTAGAGGAACTGTATACATAATAATGGCTCCCAACTAAGATAACCTCAAAAGGGAAGAAAAGGTTATCAACAGTTTTACTCTTGATAGCTAAACATTATCAACAACTAAATAGATGTTTGTACCTTTAGCAAGCCTCAAAGTGTTCTTCATTAAATCCCTCCTCGGCATCAACTAAATGTATAATGAGCATGAGAAATAGTTCATTTTGTAAATTAATTAAGGATGAGTACATTTCTAGTGAAATTTTATATCAAATATGAAATAGAGCCATTTTCGTATGTATTACAGTAAATATATGGATTTTATGTGACCTGATACAGATTAGTCTTAGCTCTGTTGGAACAGAAATTGTTTCCCAAACGAACACAGAAAAATCACGAATGAAGTCCACATTATTCAATAAAAACCATATCAACCTTATATTGGGCTAGGAGAAAAGTAGACCCATTTCTGGTGAACTATGAAATTTACTTCTGTCTGCACCGTTAAAAGACTGGGGATATAATTATTGGCAAGAATAATGAAGTACTAAGAAAATAAAGAGGGCCAACCTAGCAAACCGACTTTGGTCGATTACTTAAATGCAAACCTGAATGCTATTAGTCCTATACTTTTGTTCCTATATTTTTAAAACCATTAGAACCTAGAAAAGCTGCATGCATAACTCGGGATTCTTGTCTTTTATTGTGATTTCCCCTCTTCTAGCCTTTTTAAGAAAATAATCTAAATTCCAGATTCTGCAGAAAATTATAGATAATCCGTGGGTTATAATGGCAATTCAAGTATTAGGACTGCAATCATGTGACTATAGGAACACTACAACGGACAGAATTCTGAGAACCCAATGTAAGTTCCCTTCGTTCAGTCCTGTGGCAAGTTTGAATAATGGCTGATTGAGTGATTATAACCCGAGGACCACTTGGATTATACAATTTTGGAAGCTCCAAAATACTTGTTGAGATTCCTGAATGCCAATGTGACCTTGTTACTGAATTTATTTTGCAGAAATTGCACACTTCATCTTCATCAATTACACATCTTCATCAGCCTTCTCAATTGAGAAGTCAGGGAGGATTCTGCCTTTCACTTACCATATTTTTCGCACCATAAGATGCACTTTTCCCCAAAAAAAAGTGGGGGGGAAAGTGTGTGCGTCTTATAGAGCGAATACTCCCCAAAAGCATGGAAGATCGATCCACGAGGCAGCAGGAAGGCTTCAATTCAGGCTTCAGGCTGATCTTTGAGCCTTGGTGGACCCCGGGGAGAGATTTCCGCACACCCGGAAATCGCTCCGCGGGATGCTCCAAAGTCCAAGGATGGGCCTGAAGGCCGAATTGGAGCGTTTCCGGCACCCAGCGGCTGCGTGAAAATCACTCTGTGGGACGCTTCAAAGCCCAAGGATCGGCCTGGAGGCCAAATTGAAGCGTCCCGTGGAGCGATTTCCATGCACCTGTGGAGCGATTTCCGTGCACTCATGGAGCGCCAGGACACTCCAATTCGGGCTCCAGGTTGGTCTCCGGACCTTAGATTGCTCCGCGGAATCTTCTGGGTATCTTGCGTCTTATGGTCCGGTGCGTCTTATGGTGCAAAAAATACGGTAAATACTGCTTTTGCTGGTTCTCAGTCTTTTATAAGGAGACTTGGGAAGTGTGGGGGAGGTTTTGCCAGAAGGACTGAAGTTGTCTGGAAGTAGCTGGAGATAAGAACTGACCATACCTGAAATATTCTCAGAGAGTTCCAATTCATTCTTCTCTAGCAACCTCTTTCGTGCAAAAAGAGCTGAGTCCAAACTCTGACACTGAGGCTGTTCCTCTGGTGATGGATGCAAGGCCTCGTGTTTGAGCAATTCTGTAGCCGAAAGTCTCTGGTTGGGGTTCCTTTCAAGAGCAGCTTCCAATAACTGTCTCATATTAGCACTGCAATCATCAGCAATGTCCTCAAGTGGTGGAGCTTGCTTATGGATCTACCAAAAGAATGTTTAAAAAAAGAAGGTTGTAACATGATGCTTAAGAGGAGGCATGGAAAAATTTCCCAGAGTCACACAAATATATGTGTGTTGTAAAGTTACCACTCTAGGAATTTCCTCTCCCTGATTCACAGCTTAAAAAATCACCATTCTGGAATTCTGGAAGCAGAGCCAGTTTCACACTGAAATGTGAAACTTTCCCCCCAAAGAGGTTCAATTTCAAATTCAAAGACAAATGTATAGCAGTTATAAAGGAACGATCTAATTTGGGGAACAAAAGGGAATTAAGATGGACACACTGTAAATGAGAAACACAGTTCTTTTGGCTTAGGCTGTTGTTGTCACTCTTGCAACAAAACACTCCCAAGGCATAATTTGCCAGCTTTGTATCTGAAAATATTTAAATTGGTTTCAAAGTGAGACAGGGTTTGTATGTGTGAAAAAGAGTCTATATAGGAATACTGAATATATTTTTAATCTTTTATTTCTCATTGTATAAAGAAGAAATTATCTAGAAAAATATTACCTAATTTTAATCAACTGAGTCTTGGAACAATTTTAATCAAATTCAAAACAGTACTGGAAAATTTTATAGCTTTGGCTGTCAAGCTTAGGTTCTGTAGAGACAAGTAAGCTGAATCACTCAGAAATGCTTTTTCAAAATTGATCTTTCACTTGCAAATTTCTCAGCTTGCAGTTTTTATCTTCCTCCCATTCAGATCAACAAAACATATTAATTCTCCAAATTGTTTCCCTATCCACAATCTTGTTGAGGTTTACCACGTTTTAAACAATGGGAATGCAAAAGACCTGAGAGCACAGCATCACCCCAGCTTCCTTCCTAAATTCACATCCGACATGTTTTGTTTTCACAATATTTCAGTAGTCAAGTCTCTCAGAATCAGAGTTGGTCAAGGGTGTCTGGACACACAAGAAAATTGTCTCCAGTGTACATGCTCTATACCTACATACATACAATAAACAAACTGTGATTACAATCATAAGACACATTCATAATCATAAAGTACATTCATCTTGTCATGTAGATAAGGACTAAGTAGACCTCTTAGTTTTTCCCATCTCAAATACCATAACTTCTGACTTTAGTTTTCTGTGAATAAGAGTGTTAGCTATGTATTGCTAGGTCATAATTATGAGACCACCACCTCAATTGTCTGGACTGCACAGAGTAGAACAACTATTACAATGTCTAGCATAACTAAATTATCATAGTTCTAATATTATAGAAATATGGGAGTTCTCAATCAACCAGTTGCGGAAGGTTCCACATAGAAATTTAGAGAGACAACTGCTTAATCCTTTTTCTTTTGCCACTTGACAACTGAAGTTGTCTCTTCGCCACTTGCTCAGGATTAGACAAGGAGGTAATCACACATTTGGAAGGAATTTTGGAAGCCTTCAAGTTTGACTTGTTGCATATTTCAAGAAACCGAGAACAACCATCCTCTCTACCACACCCAAATGCACACACACACACACACACACGAATACAAACACATCCCGCCAAGAGAGGCATTCTTTAGATACCTATGGGAATAGAGGATGATAAGCACCAACATGCTACACGTAGAAGCAATTATTAGAATCCTTTGCAGTTTCTTCTAAAAGAAACAGGACAGGTACTTAGGATTCCAAGTCTCAGGCAAAGTATTCTGTGAGAACGAACAAACACCTTCCTTTTGTAGCAGTTTACATTTTTGTTCTGGCCCTTGTCAGATTCTTTCTTCTTCTTCTTCTTGTGCAATATCCATCATTGGACGTTGGCAATTATGCTGGCGATTCTATCTTTATCATTACTTGACCTAAATTGTAATGCATTTCTCTGGAATGAAACTCTTGTATTAAATGCAGAAGGTTTCAGACTGAATTTCTGGCTTAATAGGTTCAGGATGGCAGACTGTTTGGCTCAGGGATGCAAAACACAAAAAAATATAAGTATCCTGACCTGGCCTTTAAAACTTCATTTTTTTTGTTTACTATTTCCAAAATGTCTAATCAAATTCCCCAAGGACTGGGTGCATATGTGACGCACAGAAGCACAAACATGGCTTTTTCAATGTGTCCTTGCGGACTGAGGTGAGAATGGGAGCTGCAGGTAGACTTTCACTTGTGACTGTGATTGAATTACAGAATTACATTTGTAACTTGTGCCAGTTGTTAAGCTATCACCATGTGACTGCGCATAATTTTATGATCTTTTCTACAGTGGCTATAACATGAATATGATGGTTATTAGGTAAACTCATTATCCTCAGTAAGTTTTCTTTCTTCTTTCTTTTTTGCTGGAAAAAAGAAGTAAATGCCAATTTCCAGCAAAAAACGTCAGAAATCACAGTCATAAATGCAGGCTAGTTGCTAAACACCTAAAGCACAACCATATCACGGCCCTCCTGGACTACTGCAATGTTTTCTACATGAGGCTCCCCTTGAGGTGCATCAGGAAGCTCCAGTTGGTGCAAAATGCGGCTGCGCAGGGGGTTATGGGGGCCCATGGCAGGACTCATGAGGCCCCCTCCTGCATGAGCTGCATTGGTTGCTGATGGGTTTCCGGGTGCGCTTCAAGGTGCTTGTTATGACCTTTAAAGCAGTCCATGGCTTAGGACCCGGCTATTTACAGGACCGCATTCTGCTAGCAAATACCTCCCACGGACCGGTACGCTCCCACAGAGAGGGCCTCCTCAGGGTGCCATCGGCCAGACAATGTCGGCCGGCGACCCCCAGGGGGAGAGCCTTCTCTGTGGCAGCACCCACCTTCTGGAACGACCTTCCCCCAGAGATTCGAACTATATTGGACCTCCGTGCTTTCCGCTGTGCCGTAAAAACCTATCTTTTCATTCAGGCCGGTTTGGCCTAGTCACATCTCTGCCCACTTAAAATTTTTAAATCTTTAAATTTATAATCTGTTTTAAATTGGTTTTATATTTGAATTTTCTAAATCCCTCAGCCATTGACTAATTTATCTTTTAATTGTGTTTTAAATTGTTGTCTGTATGTATATGTTTTTTATTGGCTATACACCTCCCTGGGTCCCTTCGGGGAGAAGGGCGGTATAGAAGTGTAAATAATAAATAATTAATTAATTAATTAATTAAAACATAGTTTTAAATTTCATATTTAATCTTCATATTCATGTTTCCCTCATTTAAAGTATTCAGCTTATACCAATATCCATAATTTTAACCTTTTAATTAAAGCGTTACCCATTTTGTTATTTAAACATTAATTGTAATTTCCTTTTACCCAGTATTTATTTAATTCATCTAAAAGTGTTATTATCATTTCATTCCTATGTTTTAATATTTGTGGAATCATTTTTTTATAACTTTTCCTCTATCTTTACTTAGCAACAAGTCCCGAACTTTCACTTCTGTATAGGTCTCCATGTTATCCTTTCCCAATAGAATCAACAAAACACAGCTACAGTGCAAGGTCAAAGTTAGATTTCACTTTCCACTTTCACTTTTCCCATCGTGTTCTTTTTTAAAAAAAAAATAGATCCTACACAGTCTTAGCAAATTAAATGTCTTGTATTGTAGAAGCAGTAACTTTTAAATTTTAGCAAGAATAGAAAGCCATTTCAACTCTAGATGCTTTATTTCTGTACAAAGTCTTTTTATATACATAATTAATTCCTTCCATTTTCAGTCACCATTTTTTCTTCTTTTTCGGGTGTTAACTTTTTTAGAATTTCTTTTAATCATGTAGTATAATCTTTTGGTGTAGGATTTTAAATTCACCCAGTTGGTTAAATGTTGATTGAAGGCTTTTTTGCAGCTTGCTTCCAAGCCGCTTCAATTTGAGCCGCTTCTGGCTCATCTGTGGCTAAACACTGCGAGCATACAGCACAGTTAGGCAGACCTTTTGAGGAATTTTTTTTCCCAATCTCAGGGTGATTGCCACCTCCCCCAGGACTGTGGAACCTTCCACCCTTTGTTACCTCTCCAGGGAAACTTAGGTTCGGCTCCAGGCATGGAACCGGACCGGTCTACCTGCTGTCAGACAGTTCAACTTGGGAGCCTTCCGAATCTGCCGCCTTGTTGCTACGCTGTCCACCAGAAGTTCCAGATTTTATCTTTATAAGCTACCCAGAGTTCAAAATAAGTGAAATTGGGCGGCCATAATTTTTTTAAAAATAAACAAAGACAGCATTACTGAGCCAGCATGTTTATTAAATGGAATCTCCTGATCTAACTTGAAGGCCTTCAGATGCACACTTGTGTGGCCATGCTGACTCAGGCTGATAGAAGTTGAAGTCCAAAACCCATCACCAAAAATAACTCATTCCAGAATTGGATCGTACTTATAAATTTTTTAAGCATTCCTCTGTTGTGCTGTATGTTCCTTCGAAACGTTAATGGTAGAAAGGGGGAAAGCATGAGAACAATATGGCTACCTATGTAAAACTGAAGAATATTCAATATAAATATTTCTATGCTTGGCGGAATAAAGCAAATATTTGAACCTCAGAATTTAAGACCATCTTCACATTTTTGCTCTAGATCCCACCCAATGACCCTACAAAAAGGCAGTTTAAGTGCCTCTCCTTTATGCGGGCAGCTCCTGCATGCAACGGTGGCTATGCCATTCGCAACCAGATCAATGCACTCACATCCTTCATTGATGCCAGTATGGTCTATGCCAGTGAAGACGAGTGGGCAATGCAGCTAAGAAATTTCACAAATGACCTAGGACTGCTGGCTGTGAATGACAGGTTCACCGATCGAGGTCTTTCCTTTCTCCCCTTTGGCACCCCTAAAGGCTTTCCGGACAATTGCAAAATAACAAATCCAAGCGTGAACATCTCCTGTTTTTTCGCAGGTAAGTTATTTGCAAGCTGCACCATTTCTTCGAGACTGCTCTTGCAGATTGAAGGCACATCTACTGAAAAGGATAGCAAAAACACCTTATATATGTGTGTTTATTTATTTTCTTGTATCCCCATTGTCTATTTCATCTCTTTCTACTTACTAGTATTATTTTGAGTTATTAG
>JANHFO010008139.1:26577-43074 GCA_032468095.1 Pareas carinatus | reverse complement strand
GGTGTACAGAAAACATAAAAATTTAACATTGAACTTTAACAATATTTACAAAATTATGGGGTGTGGAGGAAAGGGAATGGGAAGGAGGGGGAAACTGGCCGCCTGCCATCTCTCTTGATCCTAGGACCCGTCATCAAGTTGGGCCCCTGGTGTTGATGGGCCAAGCCTGCGAGTGGGGACAGGGGAGACGAGGTTGGTGGTCTAGGATGTTCAAATAAAAGTTCCAAGGGGAAAAGAAGATGTTGAGGCCTGCTGTTTCGTCAGGGTAGATTGGTTCCAGGAGATGATCAAGGCCCTGGGCTTTCAGGCCGCGCCAGCATGTAGGCAGTTCGGAGCAGGAATTAAGCCATGCTGCCGGAGATCGTTGTTTCCTCCATCTCCGGTTCCCTGTCGCCATTGTCCCCGACCTGCTCGTTGCCTCCAACCGGACAGGATCCGACCTTTGGCGTCACTGCCACCATCTCCGCTTTCTCTGTCCTCGCCGCCATTTTCACCATTACCTCATGTTGCCTCAGTCGTCACCGCCTGGTTGTGGGAGCCCTTTACTTTCCCGAATGGTGCCCGTTGATGTCTTCTTTGAGGAGGGCGAAGTGTTTAGAGCAGTTTCCCCCATTCAGGGGAATCGGGCATGGGCCCGTCCTTACATACCAGACTGTTGGAGCCTCGTCTCTCCTGGCCTCAACGCTATGGAGGCTGCTTCCCGGCAGCCATTTTAAGATTGCGGTGTTCACTTCAACGATCCACATCCACACTATTTAATAACCACAAACTAAAATAAACAGAGAAAGTCAAATATTTTTTTAACCATCACAAAAAAGGAGCACTAATAGATATGCTATTTACCTAAATCAGGGGATTCCAATAGATCCACCACTGTAGTCAGTGACTATGGAAAGGAAGTTAGTGCATAAAAGAGCGTTTGATATTCTCTGGGTTTGCATTTTTTTTGACAACACATGAATCTCTCAAAGAACATTTCCCTGCTAGATTTAAGTCAGCAAAACTGTATGGCTTGGAAGAGAGAGAATCTATTGCACTGAAAATGTTACTGATCCACAAACCACCTAATAAATCTGAGATCCACAAGTTTCATATCTCCCTTTGGGGATCATCTATACACAGAGAGGAGGTACTTTCAGACTTCCTTCAACACGAGGGTCCAAAAAGGCAAGATGGAGACTATAATCATGTAATCAAAGTGTTAGGTCCTCTTCGTCGCCAGTGTTAGTTCGGTGTTGATCGAGGTTTGTAGAGATGAATCAGAGTCAGATACTTTGTAACTGCTTTATTCGTTACAGCGTGTAGTTAAGAACTGAGCGATTCCCAGCGAGTTCCGCTCTTTAAAGAATTTCAAACTTGCCACTCTGCCAATCAATTGTCTGGGATTTCCCGCATTGAGGAAATCCCCCCCAGTCCAATCATTCAGACACAACACAAAGCCCCGCCTTTCTTTTATACAAGTCAACTTTGAGGGGTCCTTGGTTGTTTTCTATGGTGAGTCTGAGTGTGTGGTTGGTTGTTTACTTGCAGATGTTTTATTATCCGAACTAGGTAGCCTCACCAGTGAGCACCACTGATGATCTTACCTGGTTGTGTAATGAAATGTCTGCAAGAAAACAACCAAGTTCAGGAAGCACCAAGGACCCCTCATTTCTACCCTGAATTACAAATATTTTCCTTTATTGTCATCCTGACCTTGTGCCCCCCCTCTTTCTCCACAGATACTCCTTCCATTTTTACAGAAGAAACTATATATCATTGACTGGCATTTCCCTTTTTTAAACCAGACATGTTTTCCTCTGGGAAGGCCTTCAAACTACAATTCAACTATTTGTAAGGCAATAATTATTTCTGTCAAACCAGTCCTAGTGTTTCTTGTTATAACTCCAATATGTACGTTAGAATCTGGCTTTCAAAAATAGCAGATGGTATTAGAGACTCTGACATGAAGTAATTTTTAGCCATGTCGCACGATTGCTCAGTTATGCTTTCTGAAGACAGCATAAATATATAACATCTCGATATGGCAACAAAGACAAGGAAATAATGCCAATAAAAAAGATTTGTAAAAACACAGGGAAAGATAACATGTCTAGATTGATTGTGTTGCAAAATGATTGTTCACTTTAGCCAGTTTGGAGTAGTGATGAAGGTGCTGGCCTAGAAACCAGGAGATTTTGAGTTCTAGTACTGCTTTAGGCATGAAAGTTGCTGGACAACCTTGGACCGGTCTCTCTTAGCTCAACCACAGAGTTTTTGTGGGGAAAATAGGAAGAGGAAGGAGTTACGTCTAATGTCTTGAATTATTTATGAAAATAATATTGAGGGAAATAAATAAGCTAATAAAATAAAATAAAACAACCATGGAAATATTCTCTGTGTTTTAGGTTGTATGTTGAAATTTGATTATTTATTTAGCCATTATGCAGCTGTTGATAATCTAAAATGTATTAGAGAATAACGTAATGTATCCAAGAAGGACTTTACAAGGTTTTATTCAGTCTAAGTTAAATTTAAAAGTACACTAAAATTACACCAGGACAGACCCTGAATAGAAACCATACATAGCTAAGACAATATAACTTAAACAACAATAATTGTTTTACATAATCTTATGCAATATTTCTAGCCAAATTCGGTTCCTATTCTTTAAAGGCATACAGCATATATTTCCTGTTTGCTTTTCATAGATGTTCTAGACACTTGTAGATTACAAATTTAAAGTTGGTAAGTTCAGGAAAGCAATGTTGCTTCTCTCTTTTTACCTAGTCTCACTACCCAAATTCTTGCTGCTTCTTAAAAGGAGATAAAACTTTTTCTTCTTCAGAAATATTTGCCAAAATCCAAGTGATTCTGCATGAAATGGAGAAGACTTCATTCTTATCTGGCAAATAACTGATAGTCTGGATTAGTGTTTCTCAATCTCAGGAACTTTAACATGCGTGGATTTCAACTCTCAGAATTACCCAGCATGTTTGTGGAATTCTGGGAGTTAAAAGTCCATACATCTTAAAAGTTTCTTTGATGGACTATCAATGCTTTATGTTATGATCTGGCTCGGCACTGGGGAGAAACAGGAAGTCAAGAGCCGTTAGCCAGAGATAAGCTGGCTTCCAGCCATGGGTCTGGCTTAAAGTCACAGTCAAGTCATGCTGGCTTCCTGCCAAAGATAATGAGGGCAGGCGTTCCATTGCAGGTAATTGCTGGCTAGCAGCCACAAACAGCCAGGCATCCACACAAACACACATACACAGGATACCAGATTAGAAGCGTAGTTGAAGGCAAATGTGGTCCATCCAGAATGGGTTCATCAGAATGGTCAGGTAGAGTTCAAGAGTCAAGAAAGACGAAGCAAGAAATTTGAAGTCCAAGAAATCCGAAGTCCAAGTTACAAGAATCCAAACGGGAGTTAAAAGTTGCCTGCTTCGTAAGGCAACTCTTTAAGGGCCTGAACTTTATTCCTTTACGGCGGGTGGGGTTGCCGGCCACGCCACTGGCGTCGCCCAAAGGGCTAGTCAGCTGCCTCCCATCTCAGCCTACACCTGGTGCGTGCTTCCATAAGAGGCTCCAGCTGGCTGTTAGGATTTTCATTACGAGCTTTGGCCGTTTCATCCCTGGAAACGTCTGGCTCAAAGCCAAGCTCCATTCCCCTCTCTTGCTGCTTGCCCATGGATTCGCTGACATATGACCCAGCTTCCTCCTCCCCTGCAATGTTTGGTGAGGAGGAACTGGGGAAGGGTGGTTGAACAGGGTCTGGCATGGCAAGGGAGGGAACTTACAGCCCTGGTCCAGCAAGGCCCCTTGTCACCTGAATCCTCAATCGGCAGCTGGGCTGCCAGGCGGGCAGGGGACAACACTTGGAGAGGAAGGTTCTCCAATCTCTGGTTTGTGGATCAGGACTGGTCTCTGGCCCTTGGGAACCTGGTTGCACAAGTGGCGGGCAAGCGTGTAAAGCTCTATTTGTGCAAACAGCAGGCACGTGTGTGTAACTATCCTCTTCGCCATCATGCTGCTGATTCGCAGAGTTGGGAAGGTTGGAGACCACTTCTCTAGAGTATTGTGAATGTGATTTGGCTTCCCTACTTCATGTAAAAAATGTTTTAAAATCTTGCATATACTTAGAAAAAAGCATCTTCAAGTACTCCCAGTAGTAATGTCTACTGCTACAGATGACTGAAACTAAGAGGGGAAATGTTTAGCTCCAATTCAGTGGGAGATATGGGTAGTTTCACCACTAGTGATGAATACCAACTTATTATGTCACTTAGCTATTGCTGTGATGGTACAAGGTCTACTTCCCTTCTTGATATATTGCCCTAGCAAGGACTGAATGATGCTTTAGGCACTGTTAATCACTTGTGTTAAATTAACTTGCAATGGCAGAAAACAACAAAAATCTTCTCAAGAACAGTGAAGAATCCAAAAGCCTTGCTAGGAAAAGGAGAAGAATCGACTGGAATGCTTTGAAGGAGCAGATATCGTATTCCAGGAATGGGAAATTGAGGGGGATAAATACTCAGCAGGAAGACACCACAAGTTGATGAAATAATTGGCAGTCAGAGTTACATCCATGGACTTGATATTCTTGATCCTTTATGTCTGTTTGTGTAGCTTTGAGTCATCACTGAGGCTTGGCGACTGCCTGCACTGAATCCTGCAGTTTCCTTGGCAGAAATGTTGGAAGTGACTTGATATTATCCTTATCTTCCTAGGACTGAGACAGTATGAGTGGCCCAAGGTGATCCAGCTGGCTTCATCTCTAAGATCACTATCTCCAGGTTTATAGCTGGGTGCCTTCACCACTACATCTAAGTGGTTCTTTTTCTTGCTTTGACTAAAAAAATTACCGAACCAGTGGTTGGGTTCATGCCACAGTAATCAGAGATAGGCAAGTTTTTGATGGCCAAGGTTGTACTTAAAGTTTTTGAGAAGTCAAAGTTTCAGTAGGAAAGGTTAAGAAGAGGAATGTGTGGAGCTATTTAAAATTCAAGGAAAGAGAAATTTCTATTTTTCATTTTAACTACTGTACCACCAGGTGCCCTGGTGACAGAGTGGTTAAAATGCAGTATTGCAGGTAAACTCTGCCTGCAGCCAGGAATTCGATCCTGGCAGGGCTCAAAGTTGACTCAGCCTTCCATCCTTCTGAGGTCAGTAAGATGAGGATCCCAGATTGTTGGGGGCAATAGGATGGCTCTGTAAAGTGCTGTAAAGCACTATGAAGCACATATAAGTGCTATTACTATTTTCCAGGTTCCAGAAATTTCCAAGGATGAAACATTCCTTTATTTTACCTGAGTTATGCCTATTTTGAAATTAACATTTCAGGCATTCATGTTTCCTACTACATCAATTTTCTGTAACTACAGTTAAGGTGGCTCTGAGGAACCCCAAAAGTTGTGGCTACAGGTTATCTCTCCCCCTAGCATTAAATACAGTAGTTTATAAAACATAATCGATAAAGGTCATATTCCATATTAAAGTGAAACAAAACAAACAAACTGTAGTTTACGATTTATGAATCAGATAAATCTCTTCCTCGATTGCTGTATCTTTTGTTTGTTATCTCTGGCACTTCCCTCATCCAAGCCTTCAGACCCAGTCTTCTTTTTAATGTTTTGAAGGGAGTATGTGTGTGTGTTCAGATTTGTTTTATATTTTCTTTTCCTTTGAATGTTCATGGGCTCATAGATGCAGTATTATTTTATTCAGATGAGATAAGAGATTGAGTGTATGTAGGCTTTTTTTCCCTGTCAGGAATCTGGTACTCTTTACAATGTCAAGGCCCTAACACTGTTCTGCCAAATAAAACCGGAGTGATGTTTGATCATTTCACCTCCATTTTAATGTCCCCAGGACGTCCGTCTTTCAAGGCAGATATAAATAATCAAAGCAAAGAAACAAACTTCTCTCAAATTATTCCAAAGATAAACTGGGCATGAACTCTAAAAACCCATCTGTATTAATAAACTTGGTGGTTTCCTTATAACTAAAAAAATGGATGAAGACAAACTACACTAACTGGCAGAGTTGTCTTCATTTTGTTTGTTAGTAAAATCAAATTTCATGTATATTGGAATTTGCACTTATCAAAAGTCAAATTAAAAAAATCTCTTCTGCTACATTTGCTTTTTGCTTTTGGTAACTTTTCATAAGCTATGCATTTCCAGACTGTTATACACATTTCATATTGCAGTACTTTCCATTTAGGAAATACCAACTATTGGAAAGAGCTAAGAACTTTCTGAAGGAGGTAGTACTTTTCTCAAGTCCATGACTTGACTGGTTGCCATGATTTGCTTGTTATATAAATGAAACGATATTATAGGAAATGATAAAAGAAAGAAAAATAATGGAGTTTGTGTTTCTGTTATAACATGTGAAGTGGATACTTGTGTATTTCTTTTAAGAAGTGAAGCTTTTTCAAATAGTTTTTGGAATAAATGTTTTTCAGAACATAATAGACATAGGAGTACAAGTAGTTTGATCTGACAAGATTATAAATATTCTGTAACTGTTTCAGAAAAATGTTTCTTCAAAGAGAGTCTCTAGCCTGCTAAATTGCTATTAGCAGAAATCCTCTGAAGATGTATTCATATTTAGGACAGAGGTTCTGATTATATTTCCCCAAATTACAATTTCTAAACCATGCAAATCTTAAAATAATTTCTGCAAAACACTGAAATAAAAGTAGTGCACATCTACTATTACTTACTAAAATATATAATATTACACCCTGTAGATCAAATACAGTCTTTCAGGAAAAATATATAGCTTTGAGCTCTTGGCATTCTAATGAATGAAAATCATCCTTAAAGCCAATTTGCCTGCTGGCATGGAAAACTGCAGCCACTAACTTCTCCCCCAACCCAATTCCCCCTCAGCCCCCGATAATTTCCTAGCTTTAAAAGGAACACATGGTAGAGACCAACATTCTTTCCAAAAAGCCTCACATAAAATACAAATATTTTCCTTTTGCAGAGGAAAGGAGACATTTAATAGTGAAACTATCAAAATAGATACCTGAGCCTTCAGTCCTTAATTAATCACAACACCACTGGCTGGTGTTTTTTTATTCTAAAAGTATGGGTTAGGAAAAAGAATAAACAGAATGTTTTTGTTTGGTATTCATTTCTTCTCATGTTTTTCTTTCTAGTTTCTTGTTAAATGTTTGACATGACGCTATATTTCATGGAATGAACTCTGTGGGTACGTTAAGTTGGCTTAAAGCAGTGGTTCCCAAAGTGGGTGGTACCGCCCCCTGGGGGGGCAGTGGGATGACCTAGGGGGGCGCTAAGAGGCAAAGAGGTCGCAGGGGTGCACTAAGAGGCAGGGGGCGCTGTTGTCAAATTCCTAATTCTCACTGTTATGATTAGAAATGAACCAGGCATCTATTCATCAGGAATGTGCCATGCTTGGGAGTTGTGCGGGGGGGGGGCATTGTTGGCAGCCTGGGGATCTAAAGGGAAAGTTGTCTGTTTAGGAATGATTAATGTAGCTGCCCATGTGACACACAGAGGGGCCGACGAGATAGTCGCCATGGAAATGTCTACCAAGAGGAGGACCCTAAATTAGCCATTGGCTGAACCGCGCATGAACTCCCAAGATGCTTCACTTTGGGCAGTTTACACTCCAGAGTGCTTTCTTGTTCTACTCGTAGCACTTTTAGAATGAATTAAAAACAACTTATTCTCCATGTGGGCTCGTTGTTTGATTCTAATAAAGGTGATTGCAGAGGGCTTGACAACTGCCCAGAAGGTGTGGGGGCACAAGCCTCCCTGTGTGTAAGGAGTATGAGGCGCAGCACAAAGGTCGGCATTGGAGTGCTGTCCTAGAGAAAAGTAGGAATTTGACAATCTGGGTGGGCCGCCAGGGCTCGGGTTAATAATTAATGTTTGTAGACGCTACAGCATGTCCGCCCAGCCTTCCATCCCAGAATGTGCCCGGCAGGTTTCCCAGGGACTCTGCAGACAGTTGAGACATGGGGTGCTCTTCTGGACGTGTTCTGGGATGAAGGCCAGGTGGGCACACGCACTGCAACATCTGCAAATATTAATTATTTACTCGAGCCCATACGGCCCAGCCAGATTTAGGAGGGGGGCAGAGAGCAGCTTCTTGCCATCCCACCCACTGGGAACCGGGAAGAACAGGCATGCAGCATGGGAGCTGGCCAGCAAGCAGGCGTTGCCCGGCACTGCCAACCAGTAGCAGCGGTGGCAGAAGCCTCACCTGTGCTCCTCTTACCCGGCTGGTCTGGGAGCCTCAAAGTCAGGCTTCATGGCACCATTCGGCTTCCCACACAGACACACCCAAGTCACCGCTGCATGCACGCCGCCTCTTCCTAGGACTTGGTAGCAAGAATGAGAAAGTGCTGCTCTCTGCTTCTCTCGACTCCTCCCCCCCCCATGCACAGGGCAAAGTTTCCCAGGTTTCTCTCTGTGTGTCTCTCAGTGTGTGTGTGTGTCTGTCTGACTCTCTCTCCCTCCTCCCTCTCTCTCTCTCTCTTTCTTTGTTTATGTTTGTGTGTCATTTTCTCTATCTCTGCGTATCTATCTCTCTACTTCTCTAGCATTCTCATTGTGTGTGTCTCACCCCAATTCCCTCCTCCGTCCCCAAGCCAGAGCTCTGTGCACCACCAGTGAGGAGTCCAGGCGGCAGCAGGCAGGGGCACTGAGTATGAGTTTGTAGGACCAAGAGGCCGGTGGACTGAAAAAGTTTGGGAACCACTGGCTTAAAGGGTAGAAGATTGTCACACATTAGAAGGTCACATTAGAAATTCAGAAATGTGTAGGGTGTGATCCCTAGATCTTTATGAACTCCTCTGTGTCCAGAAACCACTCCCATCATGATTGTAAAGAAGTTATACATGTCCATTCAAGCTCTTTAGTCCTTCATACTAAGATGGCCAAGCAAATGAGAACATTTCATTGATGTCCACTAAAGCTTCCAAGACCTTGATTTTTTGATCTTCTAAGTATTGCATGTACCGATATTCACTACCATACTGGAAACAAATGAACAGAAGAAAGCTAAGATTTGGGAACCATATATGGCTGAATTGTTTCACAGATTGTACTAAGTCATAGGGTTGATTTCTCCATTAATTTTAACATACTGGGTGAACTGGGAGGCCTTCCATGCTGCAGTGTAGCAATTATAACCAATGTTAGAGCTTAGAGACCACTATTTATTCATTTGAAGGAATTCTTTCCTTACACTATCCGTTGCTGCTGAATTCTGAGCAAAAATTATCTTGGTTTAGTCTGCTTCTCAAGAGATGGCTTGTTGGTTTTTTTTAACTATTTTGCTTGCCCCCCCCACCCATTACCTAATCAGGATCTCATGCCCCACTCTTTGTAATAAAAAATGTATCATGTTGAGGGGAAGTTCTGATTGGCCCATTAGTGTTCCAAAGGAGTGGAGTTGATTGGTTGGTTCAGCTTAATCTGCTTGGAAGAGTTGAGAAATAGACACAATGCCATGTGGAAATCTCCTAAGAAAACTTCTCTGCTAGATAATTTCATAGTACATATGCTTTCCTTTCCTTAATAATTGTTATTATATGATGATAACTTAAAAAAAAAAAAACTACAGCTCACATTGTAATAAAAACAGTACAATTGTTTGAATTTGGCGTGTGTCCTGTATATGACATCACCCTTTAGATAAGCATTTCTGGTCTGTAACTGCCCCAGAAAAACATTAAAAGAGGGCTCAGAAATGTTTTCGAGTAAATGTATTAAAATGGCTTTCTTAAAAGGTCCAGCAACATCTATAGCTCAATTCCTTATCTGAAGAAAGGATGCTTGACCATCCCCTCCCAATTTTCTGTTACCAGCATGTTAGACCTCAGCATGCTATAATTCAAGAAGGGGTTTTACAAAAGAAAAACTATAATAAAAATTAATTCAACTTTTACACTGTTTGGTTTGACAGAGTCTTAGCCCATTTTTTATTATTTCCAGCTGTCATTTTTTCAAATTATCTGGAATTATGTGGTTAAGTGAATCTATTTTCAGGGATGCATTCTCTCCTCTAAGTAATGAGAAATAGAAAAATAAGCACTAAATAGATCTCTAGCTTTACTTATAACAGAGGCAAGTGCCAAACTAATTAGATTGTTTTTTAGAATCTGCGAATATAGATTCATATTGTCCTTTGTACAATCTAGCTAGAATATAAGGCTAGACTGTATCCATCAAGAATCAAATACAAAAAATGTTTTCAGATATTGGTGTATAAGATGATCAAAATCTGGAACGATGGTGGCTAGAGGTTTTAGAGTGAGGATTTTTTATGTAGTAAACTGCACAAAGTCACCCAGTGTGTGCTGAACAGCCATATAAACATGTTTAATAAATAAGAAACTATTTTAAAAATAAGGACAAAAATAAATAACAAGACAATTCCGTCACTAAAAATATGCATTTATTTAGTTTGTTGTTAATCAGTACCTTAGCGACAAATTGGGAGGTGATGGAAAGAGATGGAATATCTACAAACAGAAAAACCAATAAAGGTTATAATCAAATTATCCCAGCAAACCTGAAGAACAGCACAGATTAGAAGAGAACAATCCAAAAGCAGTACCAAAGAATGGAAACTTAACAGAGCCAGCAAGCTAACATACAATATTTTAATTTTATATTTAAATGTATGAAATTACTAGAAGTTAATGCTCAGACTCATCCAACACAGATTGCAAAAGCACATGGAAAGAGAAATGACAGATGTTCAAAATGTATCAACATTTTGCCAATACTTGCTGGATAATTGAAAAAAAAACTACACCAAGAAGTTACGTGCTTCATTGACAATAGAAAGTTCTTTGACTGTTGGGACCATGTCAAGCTGTAGAATGTCGTTAGGAAAATGGGAGCTCCAGGACATTATATTATTGTCAAGTAAAACCTATAAGACAAACAGGCACCCACAGTTTAGATGAAATATGGCAAAACAGACCGATTCCAGGTTGTCAAAAGAGTAAGAATATATATATTGTTTCTTTATTTGATTTATACACCATCCAGTAATTGTATTAGAGGGTTGGCTTCAAAAACCTTCAGGTATATATTGGCTGGTAGGATGGCAATGAAGGCCTTAAAAAAAGATACTCACATGTCACAATCTGTTTGTTTTTACAAAGATCAGAATCATGCGTGGATGCTGAAGATGGTCTTCAAAGAAACAGGTCAAAAGAAATACTGACATTTTTATACTTTGGTGTTGGATTAAAAAAAACCCTCCTGAATAACCATGGTATCTTGTTAACTTGTCAAATTTCACCAGTGATAAATCAGTTATGCCATTTTGCTCAAGATGTCACCATACAGATTCCCCCAACCAGAGTACGCAGTTTGTGAAGATAATGAAGCAACTCTCAATCCTGACTTTAATTGGAGTAATTTGTTTAGAACTGTAACAGAACAACGTGCGTTTTTCTGGTGCTGGTTGGGGACTGGCCCTTCTCCAGCATGTCATTTTCTCAAGAGTAAGGGTATTAGAATTGACATACTGGCCTGGTTCCAGGGAAGGTAATTACAGCCCATTCAGCCTTACTTAATTCCTCTTGAGCTTTCAGATGGATTTTCTGTTCCTCTGCTTCTTAGCTGATGGTGGAGTAATCTTACATCTGCACAGTGCTTGACACTTGGGATGTTTGGGTAAATTATGCATATGAATGGTTTTTATATTACATGCTTATTTATAGATCTAGGTTTGGCTAAACTCATACTTTTGTTTCAAAGGAGAGATTAAAGTTGATTCTTATTTTTGCTGTGGTTTCATTTCTCCGATCTTCTGCCTCAATTTCATAGGCATATCCTACTTTTGAAAAATGCCATTAATCTTAGCAAGAAGGTGACCATTTATGATAGTGCTTTATGTTTATTATTTCTGAGGTGAGGAAGCCTAAAGCTACATAACATGTTTATGAAATATAGTGTCATCAGGTCCAATAATACAAACCCAGAGATGGAAGAGATATGATTTTAACCAATTGCAGTACAATCTCCTTCTTACTTTTAATTAAAGTATATCTGTAATTATTTCTTACCCAAATCCTTGTATTATTGCAAATTAGTTACTTGGAATTAGGAATCAAAAGTCTTGTATACAGTCTAGCATCAAATACACGCAGTATTACTTTTAGTTTTGATGTATTTTAGGGGCAATTTTTTGGAACCAATATTGGGATCAAGTTTCTTTGCCAGAGTTACTGATTCCGCTTTAGCATTAGCTTCATCATTAGCTATAGGAAGTGTAATGTAATAGCTCCCAAAGGAAATAGTTCATTTAGTATTGTATTCAGAAGTCCTGGATGTGTTAGAGGTTGAGTTTAAATCTCTACTTAGCTCCTGTTGTCTTGTCTGTCTCACTAATTCCCTTTGGTGCCAGGTTCTTTCTTTTTTTTCTTTTTCTTTTTCTTTTTCTTTTTCTCCTTTTCCTTTCCTTTCCTTTCCTTGCCTTTCTTTTAAAAGGTGATTGCTAATAGTCAGTTTTGACTAACTTGCAGGAATGTGAGGAAATATAATACACAGTTGGTCCTGAAGAAGGTAACAAGTTGGGTTCTAGTTAATACTTGGATGGGAAACCACTAGGAAATGCCATGACTGTACAAGAAGACCTCAGGTCACAACCATAATTGGGATGGGAACCTCTGTCACTAAGGGATGCTGTCATCACTGAGTCATGCCCAATTTTACCAACTTTTTGCTGTGGTTGTTAAGCAAATCACATTGTCATTAAGCAAATCATATAATTATTAAATGAATCCAGCTTCACCATTGATTTTGCTTCTTGGAAATGGTAATTATATGAACCTGGGACAATTGCCAAGCGCCCAAATGTTGATGACTTGATCTCAGAGATGCTGTGATGGTCACAAGTGTGAAGACCTGCACCATCATATTTTTGACTGGTCAGTAAATGAATGTCAAAAATCCAGGACTACTTGTAAGCGAGGCTGGGTAATTAAAGTAGTGGCAAGTGTAGAAACTGGTAAATTATATCCACATTATTCTAAAGAAAATTGAGCTTGATTTGAAGACATTTTTACTGAGAGGTGAGGAAAATAAAGTTTAGGACTTTACTCATCTATTCTGTAAAGTATCAGCGACCAATTACAGGGTCGCATCCAACCACAGGAATTCCCCTGTTGCTGATTGGCTGGCTGCTTCAATCCAAAACTGCATAAAGGGAAACAGCCAGCCGGCATCTCTTTTGTCTTTTGTCTACATTGTAATCAATAAAGAATTACAGGAAGAGTTGCCTCCTGCTGAACCCAGCATCTAACGTGAGCAACGAAGTGGGCCACAGGAACACAGGCAGAACAGGCAATCGAGCTGAGTCGCTGAAAATCCGTGAGCGACCCGAGCAAGAGCCAACTGGGAGGTCGAACTGGAACGAAGAACAGTGCGCCATTTTCAAATTGCTACAAAAAGAGTCCTGAAAGATGGCCACTCCTTTCTACCTGCCCATGCTGTTCAACCCAACCACGGGGTCTTGGGACGCGTACATGGAATGTTTTGAGTGTTTCATATAATTAAATGAACTGATCAACCTCCTCAACAAGAAGATGAGGATGTTGTTCCTCAGCTACTGTGGCAGCATGGCATTCAAAACAGCGAGATCAATTGCAGCCCCAAATCCATTCTACACAATACCTTGGAGAGAACTACAGGATGCGCTAAGGGCCCATTTTACACCGGCCCTCACAAAGCTGGTAAAGAGATCTGACACCAACAACAATGAACCAGAGAAACTGTGAACCAATATGTAGCAGACCTCAGAAATGTGGCTGTCCATTGCGAGTTCGTGGACATAAACAATGGCATCCTTGAACAGCTCATCTATGGTCTCCAAGACATACAGTTGCAGAAGAGGCTTATGGCGAACCCCAAAATCACCCTCCAAGTAGCTGTGGATGAAGCACAAGCTGCCAAGATATCCAACTTGGTGGCCATCCAAATACAGAAAATGCCCACCCAGGACACCACCGCACAGGGCCAAACAGTCCACCAAGGGCATCACAGCAAGGACAAGTCTGGCAACAGCAAAGAAGATGAGGTCCACCGCACACTCATGAGGGGGCAAGGGGGGACCACAGCAATGTGCAGGCTGCGACAGCCACCATGCATGAGCATTCTGCCATTTCCGGGATGCCATTTGCCACCAATATAGGGAAAAGGGTCACAAAGTGAGGGCTTGTAGGGTGAGCGACATATCATCCCCATTCACCAATAAGCGCATGCAAAACGGCACCATTAAGACCCCATGACAGAAAGCAACAAATGAACCCAGAGACGCACAAAGGCGAGAAACCTGAACATCCAATGCACACCAAACCACAATTGTGAAGGCCAGTGGCCCATTCCGGAAGAAGCTGATGGTACCGTTCAACTATGGAACGCACCATGTGAAATGCAGATCGACAGTGAATCAGCAGTGAGCATTATGTCATGGAGGAACCTGAAGACAGCAAACCCCTGCCTGAAGCGTGAGGACCTAAGGCACCAAACTGCAACCCTGAAAGATTAGCAGGGAAACCTAATTCCCGTCCTGAGCTGCACAACCAATCCAGTGAAATACAATGCCTTTAAGGGGGACCTGACCATCACTGTCATCACCGCTAACCTGCCAACCCTCCTGGGGTTAGACTGGTTAGAGAGCCTGGGCCTCAGAGTCACCAGAATCAATGCTATTCATACCACCTATATAGAGGACCTTATCAGGGAATTCCAGAATGTGTTCAGTACTGAGTTAGGCAAGTATCAGGCGACCCTAATTTCATTCAACCTAGACCCCAACATAGCCCTCATTAGGCTCAAGACATGAAGGGTACCGTTTGCGCTGGAGCCAAAAATAGACACCCAGTTAGATAAGCTGATCAAACAAGGGGTGCTAGAGCAAGTCGATCATGCTAAGTGGGAAACCCCTATAGTCACATCCATTAAGAGTGACAGGTTCATCCGCATCTACATGGATTACAAATGCACGCTGAACAAGACCTTGCAGCAGAGCACCTATCCCGTTCCAGTCGTGCAGCACCTACTACACTCCCTGGGGCCAGGAAAAATCTTCGCTAAATTCAACCTGGCCCAGGCATACCAGCAGCTGCCAGTAGATGGTACACGACAGCTGAAGCCCAGAAAATTGTAACACATAGGGGTGCATTCAAATGTAAGTGGTTACAGTTTGGGGTGACCGTAGCCCCTGGAATATTCCAAAGCATCATGGAATGGCTACTGCAAAAGATCTCAGGGGTCCTCCCATACTTCAATGACATGCTTATCATGGCAGTAACTGTGGAACAATTCTGTTCTCACCTTAGAGAAGTCCTGGCCAGTTTCAGAAGGGCAGGGCTCCACTTAAAGCAAGACAAATTCAAGATAGGAGTTCCAGATGTAGAATTCCTGGGCTGCCAAATAAATGGTCAGGGTATCCACCCCACAAATGGCAAGATCAAGGCAATCAGGGAGCTCCCACAGCCAAGAATAGAATAGAATTGCAGGCATTCTTGGGCCTCCTGAACCTCTACAACAGTTTCCTAAAGGTCACAGTGACAGAGCCTCTTCATCAGCTAAGCACCAGTTGTGGGTATGGGGGCCCAGGGAGGCTAGTGCCTTTAAGGCTGTTAAGCAACTCCTCTCTGAGGAATCATTTCTCATTAGGTACAATGTGACACTACCCTTGGTGCTGGTCTGTGACGCATCCCCTTTTGGGTTAGGGGCAGTCCTGAGTCATCAACTACTGAATGGTGATGAGGTCCCTACAGCATTTTACTAGACAACACTATCCAGCGCAGAGAGAAACTATAGCAAATTGGACAGGGAAGCATTAGCATTGGTGGCAGGGATCAGACTGTTTCACGAATACCTTTTCAGCAGAGATTTTGAGTTAATAACAGATCACAAGCCACTCTTGGAACCCTCCAACCTTATCCCCACGATTCACTTATTGGACTATTTTCCTAGCAGCATACTGTTATAAGTTGACTCATAGACCCAGCCTAGCACTGAGCCACACTGATACCCTCAGCCAGTGCCAGTTGCCAGACCGCCCAGAGCCCCTGGCCACGGATAAATCAGTTTTGCTCATTGACTGTCTAGACTCGAGGCTGGTGACATCTGCAAAGGTGGTGAGGCAGTCAGCCTCAGACAACACCATAAGAACTATATTAAACTGGGTATGGAGGGGCTGGTCCAAGGGCTGGATGAGAGATTCAGGCCATTTGTAATGAGACAACACGAACTGGCTGCCCAGGAGGGTGCTTGTTTTGGGGGAAAAGGGTAATCCTACATGCTGGGGCAGCCTGAAAACCCAAGGCCTTGATCCCCTCCTGGAACCAATCTGCCCTGACGAAACAGCAGGCCTCAACATCACAGCCATCTGCCTGCAGACTTTCTTCTTTTCCCCCTGGAACTTTTATTGAACATCCCAGACCACCAGCCTCGTCTCCCCTGTCCCCCTCGCAGGCTTGGCCCATCAACACCAGGGGCC
>JANHFO010008139.1:0-16334 GCA_032468095.1 Pareas carinatus | reverse complement strand
ATTATTATTATTATTATTATTATTATTATTATTATTATTATTATTATTATTATTATTATTATTATTATTATTCTATATATGTTGCACGTAAAATAATTTTTAGAGACAGAGTTTCAGATAAATCTCTTCTTCGAAATCTGGATAATCTCACTCATGCAGATTACATTGCTTGGGCTGAGGTTTTAATCCATGTTATCTAACCATGAAATGGATTGTTTCTAAAATATATAATTTATAGCAGTGAAGACCATTGGTCTGCCAACAGCTGTATAACCAATGTTTACAGAGCTCCAATGGCTGGTCTCTAACAGATGTGTATTATCTCATCACATACATATGCTGTGGAGGAAAAATGCTTGGTTTACAGTTCCCTATTGAGCAAGTATGACTGGTACCACCAGTTTATGCTGACATAAATAATAATTACTCATCATCTCCTATATCAAGCTATGAGAGAAACTTTCAGAGCAGATATTTCAGGTAAAAATCACAACCTGTTTATCTCAGATTTCAGTTACATTTGGCTTATCTTTTTTTCAGGCAATTTTTAAAGTATTTAAATACATATTTTTTCTGTACTATACCTACAGTTGTAAGCATGCATACGTATACTAAGCAGAAGTACTTGGCTCACATTTTCAAAGTGTGCATACCCCACAAAATGCCTGGGAGTTTATGCCCCATCAGAGTCTAGACCAGGGGATCCCAACTCCTGATCCACAGCCTGCCAGGAATCAGGTCGCATGAGTGAAGCTTCATCTGCACATGCACAGGATCTAGATAGCACATGAAACCATCTTGCCCGCTCACCCCACTGCAGTCTGTACAGATTGTTTTCCCGGAAACCGGTTCCTGATAGAAAAAGGTTGGAGGCCACTGATCTTGAGCAGTGTTTCTCAACCTTAACAATGCTAAGATATATGAACTTCAATTTCCAGAATTCCCTAGTTAATCATGGGAGTTTTGGGTGTTGAAGTCCACACATTTTGGAGCAACTGAGAAATCCTGGACTAAAGGGTCATCTGGAAATGCAGGAAAATCTTTTTTCAGTCAGAATTTCCACAGCCTCATTCCATTCAGTGTTGTTATTAGAAGAGATAAGAGAATATATTTCTAAGGACTCAATTTCCCTCCCAGGAGTTCCTTAGCTTCTATATGTTTTTTTCCAGTAGCTTTCAGTTTCATTAGAGAAGTCCCTCTTCACACTTTAAATAGGAAAACCCAGGCAACATTCCAAAGAAATTATGTTCGAGAGTCAGTTTGCTGTAGTAGTTAAGGCACCAAGCTGTAAACGAGGAGAATGTGAGTTTTAGTCCTGCCTGATACACAAAGCCAGCTAGGTGACCCTAAGTCAGTCTTCTCTCAGTCCTAGGAAAATAGCAATGGCAAACCACATTGAATTTTTGCAAGAAAGCTACAGGGATTGCTCCAGGCAGCTAGGAGTCAAGATTAACTTGAAGGCACCACAGCCATGCACCTACCCACATCCACATCGTTTACTCCAAAATAAAGGTATTGCTGTGATTAGAAAACACCACAACTCCAGTCTACAAATCCCCCTCCATGTGTTCCAACTTTTTCTTCCTCCATATACTGTGTTTCCCCGAAAATAAGATCAGGTCTTCTATTAATTTTTGCTCCAAAAGAGGCATTGGGGCTTATTTTCCGCTTAGGTCTTATTTTCGGGAAAATACGGTACTAAATGCATCCTTCTGGCTGATGATCTTAACTGGGGCTTATTTTGGGGACTGGGGCTTATATTATGAGCATACTGAAAAATAATGCTAAGGCTTATTTTCCAATTAGGTCTTATTTTCTGGGAGATGTGTATGAAGAAAAGAAAAAAGAACAGCCAAAGGGGAGACTTTCTAGGCATTCAATTTCTTTGGTCTTTTCACTTCTCAACCCCAGCAGCCATTCAGGGAGGTAGAAAGTGAGAAGTGGGTGGGATGTCCCTGCTTAGCCCCACCCCCACCCCAATTTTTGCCTTCAGTTAGAGTTACTTCTGTATATTTTCACTCCAGTTGGGAAAGAATCAGAAAAGTAAGTGACGCTTACTTACTTGATTTACTCTACGGTATAAAATGGCTGCTTGCAGCGGCAGCGGGGGAGGCACTGAGCAAGGCCTGGTGGCTTTTGGGTTACAGACTTAATTCATTGCTGTTTCAAGCCCATCTCCTGCGGGTGGGGGGAAAAAAAATCTGCACCTGGATCTTGGAGGCAATTAATGTGCCAAGCATGGTGCTAAGATAAACTGCAGCAGCAAGAGCTGACAGGGAAGCTGTTATTTGCAGTTCAGTGAACTGAGTGCATTTTGAAAGAGATCATTTTGATAGCTGACCAGGTGATGTGCAGGCACATGGGTGCCAACCCACAGCAGCAATCTCTGATTCGGTGTCCTCCCGGCCCAGCCCATCAAATCGATCCAATCTTGATAGAGGTATGTTCACCCGTTTCCAAAAAAAACCACACTGATATTAATAATAACAAGAACAGCAACCAACTTTGACAACTAAAGTTCTGATTAGTGTTTTATATTTTAGGACCACTGAAAGGTGAAATCTCTACCAGGAAGGATTTGTGAAATTCTGCAGGAAATTGGTATTACCCATAATTGTTTCCTGCTGGGAAAGATCTAAGAAAAACATTGTTTTACTTCTCAGCTATCATTTCTTGAATGTAGATTAAAAATGGGCTTTGCTCCCTGTTGCAGGATCCCACGGCATATTTTGCTAGAATCACATTGCTGGAAAAGCGCAAAATTCGATTACTATGTAAACAATAAACAAATCTATTTGACATGTAGACAATCCCTAATAAGCAAGTTATCAGTTAGCACTGACTTAATATCTACTGCTTAAGGATTTGTTGGAGAGAAAAGAAAATTAATCAAAGCCATAATCTTGAAAATCAACTGCCAATTACAGCTTCCGGAAAAAATAAACTCTCAAGAAAACTAAAAAAAATGCACTTCAGGATTAATAGATCAATCTTATGTACCAAGTAGTGAGTGGAAAACATCTGCAGCAAAGATATTCATCCTACTAGAGTTAGAGCCAACATAACTTACCAGAATCTTAGCTAAGAAGCCATTTATTGCAGCATCAAAAATTCACATCAGATACATATTTACAACTAGATGCCAAAGCAATCACACCACAAACAACAATCACATGGCTTAGCAAGATATGTGGCTCTACTTATTATTGAATGTATAGTAGTAGTATTACTAATTATTATTATTATTCATAAGAAATATGTTTGACTGAGCTCTTTCTGATTTATAGCCTGGTCTCTTAGTCAATGTGCCCTAAAAAAACATATCACTTGTGGAACAATGAACAATAATTTGTTCATACCATAAGATCCTTTGGGAAACAATATGTGAAAAGATAATCATACTGCTTCCAGTGTGCAGCAAAAAAAAATATCATTGCAAATATTTGTTAATTGTAACAGTTTGATATTGCCAGCCAATAGACAAGTCAGCACCTTCCCTTTTCTAGTTAAAAAAAAGTCACAGCACAAAACTAAATTATCCTAATCTAACTAGATCACGGGTTCCCAACCAGGAGTGTTCATACCCCATGGGGGTGCCAGACGATATTCTAAGGGATGCGAAAACATGGGTTTAGAAGTGAATGTATATTTGCTTTCATCATCTTCAAACTAGGTATTACTTTTTTTAGGGGTACGAGAATATAACTGGAGCATTTTAGGGGTGCGGGTTATAGAAAAGGTTGGGAACCACTGAGCTAGAAAATGTTACTGCAAGTTCAGATATGTTACTGCTGGTGGTTTACTGCAACGGAAGCAGTATAATTTTAGCCAGGGAGGGATCCTGGGGTACCCCTCCCTGTAGATTTGTAAAATTAGGCCACTGCCAGCCAGCTACTGATTAGGGTGCCTTTCAATGAATGCAAGTTCTATGTTATTTATCTGCCTGTGTGACTGTTCTAAACTGGAAGACTTTGAATTTTCAAAAAGGAAGAAAATAACATACTGTTATAGTTATGTTAAACAACAGATTTAAATGCACCATAGATTTTTTTCAACAATACAACTTGCTTTCTTGGTTCTAACTGATGCCAGATCTCTGTCCTTAAATCACAAGGAAAATTGTTACATTGACATAAATATATATTTATTCCCCAGTGTATTTGCTGGTACAGTGGTTCCTGGTAATTTTAGAAGGAACTATTGTCCCTTACAAACAGAGGTCACAATACCACAATAATAGAATAATGATCAGGTACAAATCATAGGTTGTATAACATTCTGTGATATTTTTCTCTTCTCTTCTATTTCCTCCATTGTGCTAAGCATGATATTTTTATATTCCTGCTGGCAAAGTTGATTTTTCCACTCTGCATTTTTCATACATATATTTTTTATCAGGCCTCAACTGTATATGAATTGAGATAGTTTGATTTTAAATAAAGCTTATTCTTCTGAAATGAAATTACTGGATAGGCATAATATAATGTCTAAGCACATAAAAGGAGAAGAGGTCACAAATCAGCATGTTCGCAAAGCCAAGGGGAATGGGCTATAATGCTCTTTCAAAACTTGCTTCATTTTTGCAAAATGAAAGCATGAGTTGTCTCAAGGGTGCTTTTTCAAAAGACAACTGGATTGTTTTTTTCTTGAGGAAGAAGAACAAAACAATTTGTTTCTCATACAAGAAACGTCATCAGTTGTGATGGTGGGGACGGGGACGGGGAATGGAAGCACGGCTACTGACCATTGAGAATGGATGGTGAGGGAATGGAAGGATAGTAAAGTAAAGATTGTGAAGTAAAACCAGTAAAGAGGGAAAAGAAAAAGAACTAAAGCACAGCAAGGAATTCCTCAGAACTTTTGATTATCCTAACTGGGTCTTCATGAAATGTATAAAAAGATCCAGCAGGAGTTCCTTCATTACAAACCAAGAAAAGAACAACAAATATTGCAACGTTGTCATCTCATATGTTCCAGGAATATCTCAAAAGCTCAGGAAGATTTTCAACAAAAACAACATACAGGTACACTTTAAACCCAAGAGTACACTAAGGCAGAAGGATAAAAAGGCCTGACACACCCTGACACAAACTGAGCAATGTGATATATGCAATGCAGTGCAGTGAGACAGGGCCAGATCTGTACATTGGTGAAACAGAACTACTTCACAATTGCATGGCACAACATATATCAAACTCAGAAGGACATATGCATTTCACAAAGACAAAGGTCACTTCTTTGAAGACAGCAAAGTCCACATTTTGGATAGAGAGGACCATTGGTTTGAAAGAGGAGTCAAAGAATCCATGTATACATCCATGTACTTTAGAATTGAACACCCCTCCCTCAATAGAGAGGGAGTAATAAGACACCACCTTTTTTCAGTCTACAATGTAGCCCTTGCAGCAGTTCCAAGATGATTTCATAACCAGTTGCACCCTGATTCAGGTGACACTGAGGGTACGGGTAGGCCCCCAAATGGTCTTAACAGCTCTCAGAGAGTGCTAATGACCAGATGACTCCAAAGAAATACAATCCTTCCATTCCCCCTCCCCAAATACACACATGTACACACACCATCTGGTCATAAACCAAACTTCCATTCACCCACCATCTCAACTGTCAGTAGCTATCCTTCCATCCCCCATCCCCCTTTTCTGTCATCAAAACTGATGAAATTTCTTGGATGAGAAATGCAACGTTTTGTTGTTCTTGCTCAAGGAAAAATTCAACCCAATTGTCTTTTGAAAAAACATCTTTAAGGCAATTATGACCTGAATGGATGAGAATCTGCAGATAGAAAGGATGAGTTCAGCTATTTGAAGTTATTCCCCATTTGTCCGTGTCTAGTTGCTGGCTTGAGCAAACAAAGGTGGAGCAAGTGGTAATAAGCACTTAAATGAAATTTCTGATTCGATTTTCTAGGTGGAATCTGGCACCTTTAAAGCAGGTGGGATTTCAGGATTGGAGTGCAAAACTGGGGCAATTCTAGTCAAACTGGAACATAAGATAAGTCTGTTCCTGAATCCACCCTGTCATAATGCATAGAGCTCCCTCTGTGACTATGAAGTACAGTATGAACTACGATCGAGTCCTAGCAACCATAAGATGTAGAAAATATTGGGACAGCTGATAAACAAGCCAAGAAGTGTTTGGAGAAGAACCAAACATTGAACTACTTATAGGTAAGTCCATCCTCATGAGGGTTCATCTACATGTTCCACTAATTTTGATATGAAGATGCTTCATTAACCATTTTTAGCTGATATGTCCTCATTATCCCATTTTTCAACTCACCGTGGAGACAACTGAAATATTTCTAGGTGTTCCAGTATGCAATATTTCGTTCATCAGCTTGATGATGCTGTCAGAAGCTGGAATCTGCCAATTTTGTATTGACTATCTGATATTACCCCAGACATCGGCATCTTGGCTTTAACTACAGAAGAAACTTGGTATCTGAATAGGTATTTGGTATGGTCAGCTTGCTGTGGGGACAATTTGCTGTGGGCAGCCAGAGAAAGAGCCAGGTGGGCATGGAAGCAGATGAGCAGAGTGCAATAGAGTGGGCAGTGGCAGTGGTCTGGGGCTTCCCATTTTCAGACCTGCCACTGCCGTGATGGACTGTAAGCGGAAGAGACTGGTGACAGTGGTTGTGGTCAGGGTGGATGGTGGGGAGACAGCAGCACTTCATACCTCCTGCCCCCACTGCTGCCACTGTGCCGAACTCAGAGTCCAGCACACTGCCAACACCGCTGGATGCATAACCACCGCTGCTGCTGTTGCTATAGTGATAAGTATACCACTACTTGCATACATATAAGCTGGGCTCAAAGGTTGAATACTTACACAATAATCAATTTATTGGAGTAATTCTAATTATGTCTAATGCTGGTAAGGCAACTCCTTGCAATTGAAATGGCATTAACATATTTTGGGATGTTTTCCTTCCTGAATGTGTTTAATAAAACTATGACAAATATAATTATAATGGGTTTAATATATGTTTTTGCCTAACACAAAGAAATTGTCCTATGTCAGTACTTTCTTCATGGAAATGGATTTAGAGGCTGCACAGACAAGACTCAGGAAGCCACCAATCACAAACAGAAAGAGCATTTGATAGAGACAGCAATGAAATATCTACAGATTGAATAACTTAATAAAAGATACTGTTCTTTGAAAAGTGCCACAATTGCTGTTCCATAGATTCCTGGCTTTTTTCATATGGACAGAAAAATCCAGCAGTCTATATGAACTCATTTAAAATGTTTCCGTCAGATCACCCAACCAGATAGTTAAATTCCAGTGAAGAGGCATGGCTAGGGGATCAAAGCAGTTCCTCGCACCAATTTCTCAGCCATTCATTCCTTTGTGAGGCTCATATAAAGTGAAATAAGTGCTTCCATCTTAGTGTAGTCAGAAAGTAAAGGAAGTGCTGATGTTTGGGCAGCTGTTTCTTCTATCTTCATAATGCCACTTTATATTATGGCAGGTCAGAATCAATAACTGAACTCTAAATACAGAAGCAGAAAATTGTATTAGAGTGTTAGTACATAGTTCTTTGCATGAACCTGAATCACATTATTTTCCCTAAGGGCACAATAGCTGAAATGTGCCTGTTTTAACCAACCAAAGCAGCAGCATTTGCCATGGTAATCAATAACCAAATGTCCTGTGGTACCATTTATGCAATACAGACATGAAATCCAATAAAACATGTTAATTTTGCTGAAAATATTGTTGAGATAAATGGTGAGTCGTTTTTTCTGCCCCACTTTGCACAAGTGGGCATCCTAATCTATGTATATGTACCCTGTTTCCTCGAATGTAAGACATCCCCCGAAAATAAGACCTACTTAGTTTTGCCTCTCGCTGAAATATAAGGCTTCCCCCGAAAATAAGACCTCCCCGACAATAAGGCCTCCCCTGAACATAAGGCCTCCCCAATAATAAGGCCCCCCTGAAGCTACCGTAACTCTGGACTCTGGACCGTAGCAGTGAGAGCCGCCGTGCGGCTCACTGTTGGCTGTAGCGCAGCCAGAGCAGACAGGAAGCGCAAGGTCTCTTTTAATTAGAGAGCCCACACTGCTGCCAAGACAAGCTGCCGCCTGCTGCTCGCTCTGCCCTGACGGAGTCTGGCTGACTCACAGTTAGACAGCGAGTCGCGCGGGCCTGTCGGGCACATTGTCTGTACCGTATTCTTCTTCATGGAAAAATAAGATATCCTCTAAAAATAAGACCTAGAGCAACTTTGGGAGCAAAAATGTATATAAGACACTGTCTTATTTTTGGGAAAACAGGGTATATGTATATATATATGTGTACATGTATATGTAAATGTCTCTACCTAGACAATCACAAGAATAACACAGGCATAATTTTCAAATTAGCCAAACCATTGAAATGGAATTTTGTTTATTGAACACAGTTGGCATATTCAGGTTCTGATTTCGAGTTATAAAAAAAACAAATAATGCATTTTCAAGTGTGAGAAAATTGCAGTTTGTAATGGAATATTGATGACTTATCCACATTGGAAGAAAGGTCTTTTAGAAAGCATTGAAAGCTTACAAATCCCAATACTCAATTATGCTTCCAGTTTATAAATCCAAGAACAGTTGGTATTAAGTTGGATTGGCTCCAAAACTGCCTGATTTGATTGAAGTCCCAAATTTAAAATTAAATTTTAAAAATCAATGCTCCTATTAAGCATTATGGGTATCCAGAAATGGCAATCACTTCTTAACAAAACAGAATTTTCAAACACAGAAAATAACCCCAAGGGCGAAACAACTGTCTAATTCAGTGCCAAGGCTTTGTAGCAAAGTTTCTTTAAATGCTGATTTAAATAAAAGCAAAAAAGGCTTATTGCTTTTTTGTCACAATAAAATATATTTACATGAATAGTTGCTTTCTTCTGTGGGAATAAAACTCACTAGAGCTTAGAAAGCTAGGCATAAGAAGGGTCATGCAAGGTGAATTTTTATAGATTTGAGATAAAAAAAGCTCACATTTCATTTATTTTACTGAAATAGTTATTTATCACTTTTATTGTTCAATTAGCAAATTTTACAAAATAGCATGGATTTCTAGCAAACTTGCAACATAGAGGGATAAATGTGGAGACTTAATTTAAAACTGACTTAAGTACCAGACATCAAATGGAGACTTGACTTTTATTAAAAAGCAGGAAATAGCAAAACAATAATATACCCAAACTCTAGCTAAACAAATCTAGGTCTACTGTGTAGGACAAATCCAAACAAAATTGTTTAGGTATCATACAAATCCAGAAAATTGGGTTCAGTAAAACATAACTAAATTATGTTGTACAACCCACCACATATATAATGCAACATTTCCCCAGAGCATTATGATTGGAACAACCCCTTGATCTAACCCAGTGGTTCCCAAACTTTTTCAGTCCTCCGCCCCCTTGGTGCTAAAAACTCATCCTCAGTGAACCCTACCTCCACTCCCTATAAATAGCATTATTCGGAATAACAGTTTGCATAACCCACTAAAGAAGATAGTAACAGTAAAATTCAAAACTGTAATGGTTAATTGCACATTTATTCAAAATCCAATTTAGAAATCTTTTTAGTTAATGTTAATTCAACAAAATTGTTGAAGATGATCAGGTGATACCAGGTTTTCAAAGTCTGATAGTCATTTATCAAGAACCTAAGTAATTAGTAACTTAGTAAACTCAGTAAAATTTATAACCACTTCATTGTTCAGTAAATTCTTAATGTGATGGATGGGCTTGATGAAGTGATATCTATTTCCCAATATCTGGTTTTAAATCACTTGGCAAGAGTCTTAAATCACCACGTTCAATAATCTGGCGTCGGTTTCTTTTGTTTGGAGCAGTGGTCGCCAACCTTTTTGACCTCGGGGACCACCAAATTCACAATTTGAAACCCAAGACCCACCAATATGAATTTTTTAAAAAGGTACATACATTTATAAAATAATAATCAGAGAACTTCCATTTTATTAATATAAAAGGCATTTATTTAATGTAGCAAAATTTAAAAAGCTTATTTAATTATAACAAAATCATAAATAGTTATTTAATCATAACAAAATCTTTAAAGGCTGTTTAATTGTAGAAAAATTATTAAAGTTATTTTAATTATTACAAAATAATTGAAGCTTATGTAAGTATTACACATTTTAGTATGATATTTCTTCCTGCTTAGGAGAGACAAAAAGAATGAGAGAGAGAGAATGAGAGAGGGGGGAAGGAGAGAGAGAAGTGGGGAGAGAGACAGAGAGAGGATGGGGGGTGGAATTTTGGCTAAAAGGGAGGCTGAAAAAAGGCTGGGAAATGCTGAGGCTTCAATTGCTATTGGAAACGGGCTGTGCGCAGGATCTCCCGGGAGGGGCGGGTGGCAATAGAGTCCCGCTCAGTAGGCACCGAGCAGGCTGGGACTGGGGGAACTGATTGGGCTGTAGGTGGGGCTCTCAAGTGCCTATCCACTGCTCTGGGCACACCGCAGAGGCCATGAGAGGCCAAGACAAGCCACACTGTGAGGGACCTCTCCATATCTGCCAGTTTGGTCCAAAAACCTGGCGAGTGGCTTCTTTAAGCTGATGGGAATCCCTTGCATCCGCCTGCATCCCTGGCCCGACAGGTGACGAGGCATGCTGGTCAAGGGACTCCGGCCTGATCCGCGATCAAAGCAACAGTGCTCGGAAACCACTTAGCTCTTCGAAGTCCCAACAGCCCCCCTCTCACACACACACCCCATACCCACACCCTGATTGCGCCGCTTAAGAGGCTCAACTTACTGATTCAGCTGCTGGTGTGTTGCTGCTGCAGGAACTGCACTATGCACTCCAGGTCGGCGGCCATGCAGTGTGAGGGAACGGCAGGTGGCCCAGCAGCGGAAAGCCCAAGCCCTGCATGCACTACTACCACTGCCCAGGGCACATTGCGGGAAGCTGAGCAATCGCCATTCAAGCTTTGCTCGCTCGCTCAGAAGTCTTGCCTGTTTGCTACTTGCCTTGCCCGTTTGCTGGGACTCCTCCTGCCTGGCCCCCTCTCCCCTCCAAGGACAGCGCTCCAAAGCCGGCCTTCGTGCTGCGTCTTACGGTGCAGGGAGGCTTGTGCCCACGCAACCTTCTGGGCAGCATCCCCTGCCTTTTAGCGCTCCCCCTGCCACCCCTCTGACCTCCTAGCATCCCCCTAAGCCATCTCATCGCCCCCCAGGGGGCAGTACCGCCCACTTTGGGAACTACTAATCTAGCCCATTACCTGCAATCCAAAATCCTTGATTTACATATATGGGAATGCAAGAATTCTCTTCTACTGTTTACCTTTCACCTGCCTTCTAGGCATCAAAATGTTCACAAAGATCACTCAAATGTCACAACTCCAAAAGGAACTCTGCTTTATCGAATCCCTCAAGTAACCTGAACTGACCTGATTCTGCTAAATCCAGTTTATATTTCTAAACACTAGCATTTCTGATCCAGCATTTAAGGATCTAAAGAAAGGAGATGTAGATCAAATTTAAATACAATCATCTGGATTAAGGAATTGGGTGTTTTGAATATTTTTTTTCAAGGTGCAGAGAGCTGTGCTCATACCACATGATGAGATTAACTCAATTTATGAACGGTTGTAAGTCTGCATGACACACTGAACCATAAAATATCTGCTTTGCCTGAATTTGCACAACACGCTAAGCTAAAGAGCCCTAACAAATTTGTATTCAGAGCTAACACAGACTTGTAGCACAGTACTGTAGCTCCATGCTAGTTCAAAAGTAGCTCTGTGATCTTATGATGTCAGCTATCTTTGAAAGCTCCAGAATAACACAGTAGAAAGGGACCTTGGAAATCTTCTAATCGAACCCCCTGCTCAAGCACAAAAATTTATGCCATTTTAAAAAATGGTTGTCCAATCTCTTCTTAAAAACTTCCGGTGTGGGAGCACCCACAACTTATGGAGGCAAGTTGTTCTACTGATTAATTGTTCTGTCAGAAAATTTCTCTAGTTCTGGGTTGATTCTCTCCTTTATTAGTTTCCATCCATCACTTCTTGTCCAATCCTCAAGGCAACAGCAATGAAAGAAGCAACAAGGGTAGCAATGAGAGACTCACTCTTGATCTTTTGAGGAAGACTGTATATCTGGAATCACTCTCTTGGAAGTGCATTGCTCTTCCTAGAGAAGCAAACTCTTTGTTGATCTTGAGCATCTATCACCATATCCTAGCCAAGGTCTTTCTCTATTGTGTCCAAGAGGAAGGAGTCATAATTCGCCACTTTCATTATGTTTTGAAGGGCTTGTACACCACACACTCAAGGAAGTTCCTGATTATTTCATAAATTGCATCACAAGTAATGGAGTGATAGCTCTCCCTTTCTTCGCTCTCATAAAACCTGATCTTCTGGATCATTCTACATAGGCTTGGTTAAATTAAGATACCACAAGATGCTTTTATTGCTCTTTCCAAACATTTGTAAAGGAGGTTCTTCTCACATGGTGAGCAATTTGATAAGTGGATAGTCAGATTCTGAACCAAGGCAATAACCCAGAATTCCTCACTGATCAGAGATACAGAAGCAATATATTCTCGTTTTTGCTTTAAAGGACCAGATCCTCCAAGAACAATCAGGTATCTGATGACCTCCTCTTTCCAGATACTTCTTTACAGACCTTGGTATACCATTCATCTAAAATAACACCAGGCTGACACTTCAAGAGCTATGGTTCTGCTTCATTAATGTGATGATGTGGCCCCTTCACAGCAATCACAGGTCAAGTGCACGAGTGTTTCAATGATGTTTTCTACAGAGGAAGCGCTTTCAATAAGAGTGCTATTTTCTGAAACATAGTAACTGAAACAAGAATCAAAATGAAAGAATGGAAAGGCAAGCCACGGCGTTCCAGTCATCAAGACAAAAGGAACAAAATAAGTTACAAGGGCAGCAATGAGAGACTCACTCCTCTCTCTGCAAAAAAATGCAGCATAATCCTTCCTCCAAGCTTCCTTTGGGGAAAAAAGATGAAATAAATTTAGAATCAATCTCCCAGGAAAGGAGTGTGGTGTGCGTCTTTGTGTTGCTTCTTAGCATCTATCATCATATCTTAGCCATGGTCTTCTTCTATTTTGTCCAGGAGGCAAGAGACACACTTTGCCGTTTTCATTTTATTTTGAAGGGCTTGTACTGCCACACCGCGGTTCATGAGCTGTTGCTACCAGGAGTTGAGCTCTTGGTGGATACCCTGGTGCTCCACTGTGCCATGTGGGCTATGGCACTGCGAGGTGCCCAGAGCGGAAGCCTTGGTGCCCATTGCATATGTTCCCTTTTCCAACTGACACTTGCTGAGCCAATATATGTCTGATCAAGCTGATAAATATTTGAAACCATAAAGCTGCGATGGTTTTAATGCCACTATTGCTCTGTAAACAATATGGGTCTTCATTTGCAGGGAAAGCCCTCCCCTCCCCAATTCCACAGTTCCTGGATTTAGAACTTCAAATATTTCTATATAGTTTTCAACTTTCTCTCACAGTAACCAAGTTTAGTTTTGTTTTGCATACCATCAAATGTGCTTCCATAGGTCCATTCTCCAAGTCTTCAGAAGCTCTTTTAAGATGATATTTGATGGTCTTCAAATATGCTCACCACAAAAGAGAACAAGCAAACGTTCTGCACACAATATGTGCTAAGAACATGGGTGAACTGCGCAAGGAAGGTATGTTATTTCTTATTATTAGGAATTGATGGTGAGGTGACTTGTTCAGGACTTTTGCTTGTTCTTTTTTGTGGTGAGCATATTTGAAGACCATCAAATATCATCTTCAAAGAGCTTCTGAAGACTTGGAGAATGGACCTGTGGAAGCACAGAATATCATAGATATATATTCTGATAGGCAGGCAAGGAGCATTTTTATGGTCATTTTTTGATTTGCTATGAGAATGATCTGAACACAAGAAATTCTCTACTTCCTGAATGGAAAATTAACTCTTGACTGTAACATGCAGCTGACCTCTTGTTAAGGTTATCTCCTTCCCTTCCTTAAGGAAAGTACCACTGAATTCAAGAATGCCACTCTGGTATATGGCATATGAGCTTTTGTAAAATTGGCTTTGTTTGCCAACAGCTATTTAAATTCTCCCTTCTTATTTAAAAGGTGTACGGATCATTTTATAATTTAAATGAAATAACAGTGAAGAGGTCAGAGAAATAATTGAGCCATCTTTCTCTCTGCTAATTGTTAATAGTTTATTGTATTATTAACCTTGGACACCATCCAAAGTGGCAGTATCAGAAGCAGCTTATAAACCATTATCTCAGTATCAATTTTTCATAAGATTTAGGAACAAATGTAAATTATCTTCCTAACATTATTCATAAATTGTTGATGTCAATTCATTACTAAATGATTAAATCCCTGCCAGAATATCAGAGGGGGTAAAATGATAACTCTCTCCTTATGCCTATGCTATTTGAAATGATTTACTTAAATTCCTCAAAAAATAAAAGTCAAAATGTAATACAATAAATGAACTAGAAATCATAAAAAAATTATTACATGGAAATCATAATTGAGAGAAAAATCTAGGGGCATAAACAATCTATGGAAATTTTCTAATTATTTCAATGATCAATTTAAAATATATGCCTTGTTTTGTATTTTATATATTGTCCTTGAAGCTTTTTTTTGTTCTATATCTTTGCTACTTTGTTAGCACCCTAAACTTGTAAAAGATTAGATTTGTCTTTTATAAAAACATAACATAAAAATCTGTATAATATAACTTAGTTTAACCAATAGTTAATACCAATATCCTTTAACAATTACTTATGCTCAAATGAGGCTGTTTTTGAGTAAGTGATGTAAGTGTTGCAAAGTTTCACCTAGTGACAAGTAGTGAATAAGCATATGTAGTATGAGAAGAAGGATACATGAAAAAGGATTTGTTTGTCTTTTTTGCCATCTACAAACTTAGAAGTTCTATATATGAAAGAATATTTAGAGAAGTTTTAAACCATTACTTAACTATATAGAAAATGTTTCTTAGAATTAGAATTTTATTCGCCAAGTGTGTCTGAACACACAAGGAATTTGTTTCCGGTGTACCTGCTCTATACTTACATACAGGCTATAATTGAAAGCTGTGATTACAATCATAAGGCTATAACTGACAAACAATGGTCACAATCATAAGACACATTCATAATCATAAAGTACATTCATCATGTCATATATATATTAGGTGCATTCATAATCATAAAATACATTCATCTCATTGTCATGTTATAAAGCACAATCATCATGTCACATGTCATTTCTTCAAAGAAAGCAAAGAATTAGCAAGAAATACAGCTCTTCCTTTGATGACACTTTATGACTTACGACCACAATTGAGCTCAAAGTTTCTACTGCTAAGCAAGATCATTGTTAAGCAAGTTGCACTTTTTTGCCACAATTGTTAAGTGAATCGTGCAATTGTTAAGCAAATTGACTTTGCTTGTCAAAACCAGGTACATAAATGCCAGTTGCTTTGGTCATGTGACCATGTGGATGTTACAATGGTCATATGTATAAAAACTGAAAGTATCACTTTTTCTAGTGCTGTTGTCATTTCGAACGATTACTAAATGAGCAGCTATAACCTTAGGATTATTTATATTTTCTCAGCAGAATGATACAATAAAATGTAGGACATCCTCTTGCTTCAGAGAAAACAATAAAGTGTACATATTTTTAAAGATTTTTTCCCCTACACAGTGCTTTTTTTGTCATAGAATGTCCCTGAAAACAGATTCAGCTTTTTTTTTGCCTTAAATACAATACATTAAATTTAGATTAAGAACTGAATGTATAATTTTTTAAAATAAAAGATTAACAAGATGTGAATTCTGTCACCTTTTTTCTTACAAAAAAGCACTGCCCCTACAAGTGATTGAGTACATAGTATCAATAGCTCCAGAATAATAGCTGCAAAATAAAGATTGCAGAGTGCTCACAGGTGTGTAAATAGCTGCATTACTTAATCTACATATATGATGAGTTAGTTATGGTGGCCTTTAGGTATTAGTGGTGATGATATATGTCTGAAATATAAAACAAGCCTCAAGGGTTATAGAGAAGACTATAAATATATCTCAAATATTTGGCCAAGACTAAATATAAACTGAAGAGTTTTTTAAGGTTTTTTTAAACAAGGGTTTTAAGGGGTGGGTGGATTTTAAGGAGAGCTGGAGGGTGAGAGGGGCCTTTAAGTAGGCATGGGCACGGCACGAGAGCACTGGAAGATGGAGGGGGGGCACGGCAAGAGGGTGAGGTAGCAAACATCACTGTTG
>JANHFO010008138.1:30243-43432 GCA_032468095.1 Pareas carinatus | reverse complement strand
TTCGGTCTCATGTCTCTCATCTTTCTCTTGGCAATGCCCCATAGATTCTCTATGGGGTTCAGGTCAGGCGAGTTTGCATCTAGTTTTGTTTTGTTTTTTTTAATATTTACATTTTAATGCTGAATGCTTTAAATGTTACTAATGTTTTCATTGTGTTACATTCTGCTTTTAGGATATTTTAAGCCATCCAGAGTTGCTTGACAGTGAGATGGCGCGGCATAAACATTAATGAATAAATAATAAAAAATTGTTTATAATTTTCCCTTGTTGGAGTGATGCACAGTATTTATAAACATTTTAATTTTTTTTGTATTTCTGATTTCATTTGTTTACTCAGTTCTTTTCTCTCTTAACAATCATGCTCTAAATATTTAGATTTGCCTTTCTGTATTATATATAGCATACAAAGAAGCTTAAATTTGGTTAACTTTTGTTATGAATACATGCTATTAATGTTGCAATTATTTAATATTCTCCAAATGTAAGTTCTCATTCTGATAACATAGTATCACCTTGTAGGGGAGATGGATAGCATAGGCAGTAAGTAAGTAAGTAAATAAGTAAGTAAGTAAGTAAGTAAGTAAGTAAGTAAGTAAGTAAGTAATTCAAATTTCAAATTCGATTTCTAAAATTATTGGAATAGTGGTCAGTATTTCTTTTCAGTATCTTTTTAAATTGTCCATCTCATATGGTAAAATGTTCTCTCATGGCATTTCCACCAGTTATTTTTTAATATATGATTCATCTACTCTGGCAATTATTGACAGAGTAGGAATGCACTACATTCATCTGGCTGGCATTTGAGGTCACCATAAAGACCTAACTGTTCTTCCAAGCTTGAGTTTCTCAAACTTGACAGCTTTAAGATGAGTGGAATTCAACTCCCAGTTTTCCCCAGCTAGCAAGGGAACTGGAAGTTGAATTCCACTCTTCTTAAAGCCGTCAAGTTTGAGAACCTCTGTTTTAGACCTTGGGTGACTGGAGCCTTCCACTGGTTGATGTTGATGGAATATGTTTATCATCCTGTTCTTTTTTTTCTAATTTGGTTTTGTTGTATGTTTATTTATAGCGTCTTTGTTCTGTTCAGTGCATCATAGCCTTCAGAGTTGTTTGGGAATACCTCTCTCTCCCCCCCCCCTCTCTTGAGTAAAATAAATCAAAACAGCCAAGCCTATTATAATTAAAGTGAATGGTTTTAAAATTAAACAGCATAAGAGGAGATAGTAGAAGATTAAACAAATCAACTGGTTAACAAAAGGGATGTGGTTGGGAAAAAAATGTAGATGTTGATGTTCAAGACATATCCACTTTTAGGGGTATACCATAATCTGATACGCCTTTGCCTTGCACACATTCCATAAGATTTGACTGATTAATATTTCAGTTTCTAAAACTGCTCATTCACCAACAATTCTGGACATGTTGAAGGCAATTAAATGTAGTTCTTAACCTTAAAAAAAATCTGCATGTTTGCTTTTTTGCTTAACTAAACGGCTTATGATTTTGTTAATACATAGTCACTCCCAAATTCTGTGATTTTTAAAGTTAAATGCATGGTTGCTTTTATAAACTTCACACCTTTATCTGTGTCTATCTATTTCTCAGACCAACCTTTGTAACACTAATACCTGATTCTGAGCTGCAATCACTTGCATAAAGAGGAGCAAGAAGACATCTCCCCTTTGCTAGCCAGCTGATTTGCATTTTAGATTGTAGTCATTCAAAATATTGCAGATCATACTTAGAAAGAAGTAGAGTCGTGGCAACATCTTTGTTCCCAAGTGGGAGAGGAGTTATGGATCAGATAATGAAGTCCATAAAGTATATCTCTCCAGAGTAGGATGGTTCAGCCAGTGCCCTCAGCTCTACCGCATTCTGCCCACAGGATCCCCTTTGCGGGATTATCACAAAGCAAAAGCAGGAGCAGTTAAAACAAGTGACTCAGCAAGTAAGCAAAATTAATTTCTGAATTTGGAAGTAGGAGCGAACGTGTGGGAGGGAAGCAGGATTGCTAATACACCTGATCAAGAGGCAGGCAGAATTTTTTCTATCCTACTGGTTACAATCATTTAAATCCTAAGGGGAAAGCAAAACTCATTACTCCGGCTCCCTTGCTGGAGCCTATGAGATCAAACAAATGACTTACTTGAACTGATGAAATCTCCGACGTGCCCCCAAAAGCCAGGGGGAAACCCCCAGATAGAAAGCAAATGAAAATACAGCCAAGATGCTGTCACAGTATTTTCATGTAACGTATGTCTTACTTTCCCAGGACTTTCATCTTCATTCCAATTTAATTAAAAAGCATCACTCTACAAGATGAACCCTAGCCTGTGCTTTACCGTAGCGGGAGAAGGAGTTGTCATGGAAATGTTGCCTACTTGCACGAGCAGCGTGGTGGTCCTGTGTTTCAGATGCTCAGTGAAAAAATGCTGGGGCCAGCTGCTGAGTCACACAAGGTAAGGAGGGCAGGCTTGTTCCATACATTTATTTTGTATTTAGCGGCAACAGTTGGTTCAATTAATCTATCCCCAATTCAAGCCGTGAGGTTTTCTTTTTTGTTATAGCTGCTGAAGTATAAATGTCCCCTCTAGCATAACTTTGCTATTAGAAGAGGCGCGGTGGCACAGTGGATAGAATTGCAGGCTAATTCTGCTGACTGCCAGGGGTTCGATCCTGACTGGCTCAAGGTTGATCAGCCTTCCAGCTTTCTGAGGTCGATAAAATGAGGACTCAGCTTGTTGGGGGCCATCGGCGGACTCTGTAAACCACTTAGAGGGGGCTGTAAAGCACCTTGAAGTGACATATAAGTCTAAGTGCTATTGCTATTAGAGAAGTTGCTGGATGGGCTGGCTTGGGTAGCTAGCTAAGATAGGCTTCACTCAGGGTCTTTGATCAGAACCCCCTCCATCCCCAGACCGCATGAGCTAAAACACCCAAATCAGACTTCACAATATCATGACATGCTCTCAACATTTTTTGAACGCAAAATATAGCCGGAGGAATTTAAACCTGCGCATGGGTAGTGATGATGCTGTGCAGTAGCATAAGACCCAGTTATCTGCAGGACACAATTCTGTCGGCACTGAGCACTCCTGGTTCCAGCCCAACATGCCCCATTACCTCCTGTGCCTGCGCGTACCGTACGCTGGCAGCCACACTAAATCTCGTGCGTGCTGCTCTGCTTTGCCTGGCTTGGCAAACTTTCCTTATTTTTTTTAATTAAAAAAGCAGGTTTCTACTACTCTTCCCCCCAGTGCAACTATAACTTTTTTCAAATCAGATGGGAACACACACATATTGTAAGTATTTTGATTTTCAGAGCAGAAATGACAGAAGCAGAAGCAGAGAAACCAAAGAAGAAATGTAGACAATATAGTGTGGAATATCTGAAGTATGGATTTATACCAGCACCATCAAACCAGTAGCTGCCCAGTGCCTCCTATGTGAAAAAGTATTTTCTAATGAGGCAATGAAGTCTTTCAGATTGAATGAACATTTGAAGAAGGCACATCCTGACAAGGCAGACAAGAGCCCAACTTTTTTTCAATCACTTTGTGACAAATTTCAAAAGCGTCGAACACTTTCACACATGTTTTACAATGCTTCCCAACAAAACACTGATGGTTTGCATGCATCATACAAGATTTCATTGCTGATTGCTAAGTATGGAAGGCCACATACTATTGGTGAAGAACTCATCCTACCAGCCATTAGTGAGGTTCTGAGTACTGTTTTGCATAAGTCACCACATGATATAATTAAGACAATTCCTCTCAGCAACAATTCGGTTCAAAGACGCATAGATGAAATGGTTGAGAATGTGGAAGATGCATTGTGCAGCATACTACGGACAACAGACTTTGCATTACAGCTGGATGAATCAACTTCGCCAGGCAATGAATCTTTGCTTCTTGCTAATGTGCGCTTTATTAAAGACAAAAGTTTGACTCAAGGGTTGTTATTTGTGAGGCAACTAAAAACAGATACTAAAGAAGAGTCAATATTTCATGTTGTTGAGCAGTTTTTCAAAGACAAGGAAATTCCACTTACCAACAAACATGCTTATGCAACTGATGGAGCACCATCAATGACTGGTTGCTACTGTGGGTGTGTTGCTTACTTGAAAACAGCAGTGCCAAATGTCTTTATCACTCACTGTGTCATTCATCGCCAACATCTCCTTGCAAAATACATCAGTGGTTGCTTGCACACGTCATTACACACTGTCATTACTGCAGTGAACAAAAATAAAGAACATGCTCTCAATGATTGCCTATTACGAGAGCTCTGTGTTGAGAATGATGAAGATTTTGATCGTTTGCTGCTTCATACAGAGGTTCCTTGGTTATCAAAAGGCAACTGTGTGAGGTGATTTTTACAATCTTTTTGATATTGTTATAGAGTTTCTTGAAGACAAGAATGCTTTGATCAGTGATGAACTCAAAAGAGATCAGGCATGACATTGCTTATTTATCAGAACTATTTGCAAAGTTCAATGAAGTGAATTTACAGTTGCAGGGAAATGAGATCAATCTTATTAAGGCCAAATCTGTCATCTCTCTTCATTTCAGAGATAATGCTATTCAAGCGCAATATAGGCCATCGCGAGCTATACCAATTTCTGAGCTTGTCTGAGCTAGAAGAGAAAGGTGGGATACAAGATGATGATCTGCAAGTTTTTTGTGACCATTTGGACATACTGCATAAAGTTGTGTCTGAGCGATATCAGGGTCTTCTTTTGATGGAAATTCCAGATTGGGTGATAAATCCATTTTCAAATACTGAGGAAGATGGGGTAGTGGAGGAACAACTAATAGAGCTGCAAAATGACATTGAGCTGAAGTCAAAGTTTAAGAAGCTGTACCAAGAGTTTTGGTTACTGAAGGAAATTTCTGATCGCTATCCTGCACTATGGACAGTGGTTAAGAAGCTCCTTGTTGCAGTTCCAACATCATATTTGGTGGAATATGGTTTCAGTGTGATCATCCAACTTCTCTCCAAGCAAGGAAATCGACTCCAGATTACTGAATGTGGTGATTTAAGACTCCTGCTAAGTGACTTAAAACCAGGCATTGGGAAACTGGTATCACTTCATCAAGCCCATCCATCACATTAAGAATTAACTGAACAGTGAAGTAGTTGCTAAATGTTACTGAGTTTACTAAGTTACTAGTTAATAAGGTTCTTGATAAATGACTATCAGACTTTGAAAACCTGATATCACTGAATCATGTTCAACAATTCTTTGAATTAACATTAGCTAAAAAGGTTTTTAAATTGGATTTTGAACAAATGTGCAATTAATTGCTACAGTTTTGAATTTTACTGTTACTATTTTCCTTAGTGGGTTGTGCAAACCGCTATTCTGAATAATGCTATTTATAGGGGGTGGGGGGTACTGAAGATGAATTTGTAGCACCAAAGGGGCGGTGGATTGAAAAATTTTGAGAACCACTGATTTAACTGCTGCTGTAGCACAGCACGATATGTTCTTCAAGCACCACAGAATGTTCACCAAACAAAAAAAACATTGCTCAACTTGCAAAATGAAAAGATAAGGTTCTCCTTGATACAAAACTGCTCAACAAATAGGCCCAATGTTCCACTAAGACAGAGGTGGGGAACTATGGCCTCCTTTATAACTCTGAGGCACCAGCCGCAAATAGTAAGGGTTGGGTCTGTCAGATCCACTTCCCTGAAGCTCAGCACTGTATTCACTATAAACACATGACTATCATCCGATCCATCCACTGTGATCATTAAGTTTGCAGATGATACCACCGTTTTGGGTCTTATTACAGGTGGAGATGAAACAGCGTACAAGGGGGGGAGGTTCAAAAACTACCCACATGGTGCTTATGAAACAACCTGCACCTGAACATCAGCAAGACAAAGGAGATGGTGTTAAACTTCCGAGTGAGAGGAATCTACCCCACTTTACATCAAGAGGGGCTGTGTGGAGAGAGTTCTCTCCTTTAAATTCCTGGGAGTTTATCCCAGTGAAGATCTCACCTGGAAAATCAACACCACCCAGGTGGCCAGAAAGGCCCAACAGAGACTCCACTTCCTTAGGGACTTGTGAAAAAATAAAGTGGAACAATTGATGACCTCCTTTTACTGGTCCACAATAGAAAGTGTCCTCACTCATTGCGTTATGGTGTGGTATGCTGGTGTGACATACGTAGATAGAAAGACCTTACAGAGAGTGGTGAGGACAGCACAAAACATCATGGGCTGTCCTCTGAGACCGCTAGATGACATCGCTATGTCCCATTGCCTTAGAAAAGTGAGGAAAATTCTCAGGGACCCCTCACACCCTGGTCAGCCCTTCTTTACTTCCCTATCATCGGGGAGGAGTTACAGAAGCATGGGCAGCTGCACAAAAAGGCTGAAGAACAGCTTTTATCTGTGGGCTGTCAAGACTCCCAAATGAAAAATATTATTATAACAACGTGATGTCTGCATGTATTGGGGTGGGGGGTGCACGAAGGGAGGCTCAGCCAATCTCATTGTACACATGTTATACTATGACAATAAAGGTTTCATTATTTTATGTTTTTTTCATTGTTGTGGACTTCAACTCCCAGAATTCCTGAGCCGGCTCAAGAATTCTGGGAGTCGAAGTCCACAAGTCATTAAAGGGCCGCCGTTTTCCTCCCCTGCATTAGGAGATGGGGTGGATTCTATCAAACCAGTTTCTCAGAAACGGGGGAAGGGTCTTTTGCAATTTTGTCGAACGAAAATATAAAGCAACTCAGGCGACAAAGCAAGCCGATGAACCTTTACCTGATTGGGCTGAATTCTGGGCACGTACACTTTCCACGTCTGGGCTTCCCTAGAGATTGCCATCTCTAAGAGGATGGACAACCTCTGGCTCTCCAGGGGTCCTGAAAACTTCATGGTACTCCTTGGGTCTGCCTGCCACCCAACTGGATATAGCTACCTGCAAACGAAGGAGAGAACAAAACAAAGAGCGATGTGAAAAAGCAGCACATATCGCAAAGCGTATTTTCTCTCTCCATTTTTGTGCTTCAGTGCCAATCTGCAACATCTTGTTTGGCCACCAGCGTGAACCAGTCTGGGATCCCAGCTTCCACAGTTACGTTTTCTGCTCTGCTCCCTCCACTGCTTATCCAAGATCCCTCCATGAGATTGAAATCGGCCAGTTAAGCTACTCTGAAGAGTTAAATTAGCAAAGCCCTTGTAAAATCCAAGCACAGAAGCCTATACTGGATGTGGAGACCAGTTTAGAAGGTGCCGAATGATAGAAAGTGAAGGAACTGCCACATCTTGGAGGGTCATTCCATTCATTTCAGCAAGAGCTGAATATTTGTTTCTTCAATTCTTGGTGGCTTTCTGTCCTTTAGAAGGGTTCAAACCTAAAAAAATCACCTCAAAGTGGCAGTTGGAGACACTGTATTATATTCTTCAATTTCAGTAGATCACCTCAAGCTAGCTTCAGCTCCAGCCTACTCCACTGGGTTCTCAAAAATAAGACCTAACTAGAAAATAAGTCCTAATGTGTCTTTTGGAGCAAGAATTAATACAAGACCTGGCCTTATTTTCGGGGAAATATGGCATTAATTCATCTACCAATAGAACAAGCTTCCTTCCTCTCCTTCCTTCCTTTCCTACCTACCTACCTGGGATATGTCTAACCATTGACAAAACTAAATGAAGACTAGATGTTGAAAGTTATCCAATCAGACAGCTACTGTAACACCGATCAGACCAAAAATCGTCAACAGTTGTAAACCCAAGATGCTATAAGTGGTCTTAGACTTACGACCATTCATTTAGTGATGGTTCAGTTACAATAGCAGCGAAAGAGAGTGACCTACGACCGTTTTTCACACTTACGACCTTTGCAGCATCCCCACGGTCATGTGATCCGAATTCAGCCTCTGGGCAACTGGCTTCTATTTACGACGGTTGCAGTGTCCCGGGGTCACGTGATCCCCTTTTGCGACCTTCTGACAAGCAAAGTCCATGGGGAAAGTCAGATTAACTTCGCAACGGTATTACTAACTTAACTGCCATAATTTGTTTAACAACCACTTAGAGAGTGCTATAAAGCACTGTTAAGCGATATATAAGTCTAAATAATAACAACTATTGCAACAAAGGCAGCATGGGGCAAAACTCACTTCGCAACTGTCTCGCTTAATGACATAAATTTGAATGGGGAGCAGCTTGAGCAACTCCTGAAGGCAACAGAACAGCTCGAAGCACAGCAGAGATAAAACGCGAACAGAAATGGAGATGGTCCTCGAGTTATGACCACGATTGAGGCCAAAATGTATGTGGCTAAGTGAGACATTTGCTAAGTGAGTTTTGCCCCATTTTAACGACTTTTCTTGCCACAGTGGTTAAACGAATCGCGGCCGTTGTGCAGTTTAGTCACACGGTTGTTGAATGAATCTAGCTTCCCCGTGGACTTTGCTTGTCAGGTCGCAAAAGGGGATCACGTGACGCCGAGACACACCGCAACTCTTGTAAATGCATGCCAGTTGCCAGGTGTCCTCTGAATTTTGATCAGGTGACCATGGGAATGCTGCAATGGCCGTAAGCCTGAAAAACGGTCACAAGTCCCTTTTTTTAGTGCCGCTGTAACTTTGAACGGTCACTAAATGAACTGTTGTAAGTTGAGGACTACCTATAATAAAGCTTCATACACTAATTCTGCACTTTTTCAGCCTCTGAACTTTTCATCTTTCTTTCATGGTGTGCTGTCCTGCTCCCTTCACACACACACACACACACACACACACAAGCAGGTACAGCAAGAGTTCTAAGGGTGTGTAACCACCACCACCCCTCCGAACAGGTACTTAGAAATCACCCCCGTTGTTCAGATTTCAAGCTCAGCATACGAGTCACTGGGTAATCGAGTCCAATGGGCACACACAACATCCAGGAAAGCAGTCGAACACGTCAGGATACATACCCCGAACACACAAGGCACAGAACTGGGCGTGCACTGCAAATTTACAAGGCCAACCTCCCTGAACGGAGGATTTTCAGAGATCAAGTGCATTCCTGACACTTCCACCCAAAGAGGCCAGGAGTTCCACACATTTGGAGATCATGGAGTTAGGAAAGGATGCTGTCAACAGTCCCACTAGGGCAGAAGTATCAAACTCAAGGCCCGCGGGCCAGATGTGGCCCATGGCCTTCTTGGATTCAGCCGTAGAGCCGCCCCCGAAGGTGAACAAGGTGCTTTCCAGGGGTAGTGTTGTAGTCATGGGGTGGGGGGACAGTGGCCATGGTGAGAGGGGGGACAGCGGCAGCCCTCCATGAACTAGGAAATCCAAAACTAAAACTCCTGGGTCATTCCGCTTCCAAAAGTCTTAATTTTATTTGAATACACTGCATAAGTACAGTCGAAGCCAAACCAACTCTGGGTTTCCCAGAAAAGAATCTGCATAGTTAAACTTCAGATTTCCCATGGCCAACCCCCCCACTCCTCCAGTCTTATCACGTGGTTCAAATAAACAAGCGCAGTTTGTTATGGAAACGGTCTGCTTCAGTCTCACACCTGCTGGAGATGACCTTGAGGTGTTTGAAGGGTCTCAAGGTCTGCAGACGGTTCCGTTTCTCCCTCTAACTCATTCTAATACATTCTTGCCCCCCTTCCTGAAAATGGCAATCTGATAGCAAAGTTGTCAAGCAACTGAATTTTGATCATGCGACCGTGGGGAATGCTGCAATGATCTTGTCATAAGTCACTTTTTTTCAATGTCGTCGTAACTTCAAACAGTTACAAAATCAACCTTTCTAAGTTGAAGACTGCCTGTATACAGTATGTCTTGATCGCTAATATTTTCCCCAAAGTCTTCAAACATCCATGCATCAGTCAACTGTTTCCCGAAAACAAGACCTCGCGCGACTTTTCACGATGCTCGTAATATAAGCTCCACCCCAAAAATAAGCTCCAGTTAAGATCACCATCCAGAAAGACACACTGAATACCACATTTCCCCCAAAATAAGACCTAGCCGGAAAATAAGCCCTAATACACAACTTTTGGAGCAAAAATTAATATAAGGCCCGGTCTTATTTTCGGGAGAACATGGTACTTGGTATCCATTGTTGCAGATGAGGATAGAAGCAGAATGCATAAACCTGTGCCACTTTCGCCTTTTTAATTCAGTTGTTTAAATTTCAGTTGTTCTCATCATACGATAAATAATAAAAAAGTTGTTTATAAAGGATAAGTGAAATAAGCTATGTAAAGCTATCTGGAGAACCCAAGATAGGTAGGTAGGTGTCTCTTCCAATCACAATCCCGACAGATCTTCAACTTATTCTGATCAGGTGCACTTGTTTCCATGGGCAGTCCTCAACTTACAACCATTCCTCTAATGACCGTTCGAAGTGACAACGGCACTGAAAAAGAACTTTTCACGCTACCGTTGCCGCATCCCCATGATCACATAATCTACATTTGGCCACTTGCCAACTGACTCATCTTTACGACGGTTACACTGTCCCAGGGTCACCTTCGCTGACAAGCAAAGTCAATGGGGAAGCCCGATTCCCTTAACAACAGCGTTTCTAAGTTAACAATTTGCAGTGGTTCACTTAATGACCGTAGCGAGAAAGGTTGTAAAGTGGGGCAAAACTCACTGAGCAACTGTCTTGCTTGGCCAATGAAAAAATTGGGGCTCAATTGTGGTCCTAAGTTGAGGAAGATCTGCATTCCTCTCTTAACAGCAAATCTCGCTTCAAAACCTTCCAGGGCCAAGGCCATGGGAAAGAATCTGAAGGTTGGAATTTCTGCTGCCAGATGGTGAAAACTGAAACCCATCACCCTGGAAGCCGGCCACGGTCACTGTTGGTCAAACTGCTGACGAAGTCTAGCCCTGACAGATTAAATCTAGATGTCTTCGCTTCCTTGCTTGTTTACAGGCAACCATTCTACCATGAAAGTTGGCAATGAAATCACAAAACCTAGTCCAAAGAAGTTTTTTAAAAAAGGAAGGACCACCACCAACTTGTAACAAAACATTCTGAAAAACAGCCAATTTCATATTTCCAGAACAACTTAAAAATGAGAAGAGACTAGAGCAGTGATGTCCGGACGAGTTGTGACTAATGAGTCGCGGCTTGTGATGTCATCACCCAGCAGCGTTACTCTTTCTGAGCATGTGCATGACCCCGTGACATCATTTTCTGGCGCCGCTACTCCTTTCTGAGCATGCTCAACTCTGGGGCGATGCTGGGGCGACTTGGCTCGCATGCCTACAGCACATGTGCCATAGATTCACCATCACTGGACTAGAGACTCAAAACTATGACATAAAAAGTTCTGGAAAGTATCTCCAACCTCTCTTCAGGGTCAAGCAAACCAAATCGTACTTATTTGCAAGTCTGGTCATTTTCTGTTTTTTGAAAGTACAGATAGTCCTTGACTTACGACCATTTGTTTAGTGACCACTGGGAAGTTACAACGGCACTGAAAAAAACGTACTTAGGACCATTTTGCACACTTACAACCGTTGCAGCATCCCCATGGTAGTCCTCGACTTACAACAGTTCATTCAGTGACCAATTCAAAGCTACAACGCCACTGATAAAAGTGACTTATGACCATTTTTCACACTTATGACCATGGTAGCACCCCCCCCAAGGTCATGTGATCACAATTCAGACGCTTGGCAACGAACTCATACTTTATGATGGTTGCAGTGTCCCGGTGTCATGTGTTCCCCTTTTGCGACCGTTTGACAAGAAAAGTCAATGGTAGAAGGCAGATTCATTTAGCCACCATGTTACTAACCTAATAACTGCCGTGATTCTCCTAACAGAGAAAGGACGGTCTTAAAATGGCGTCAAAGTCACTTAACAACCATTTTGCTTAGCAACCAAACTTTTGGGTTCAATTGTGATTGTAAATCAAGGACTATCTACATATAAGAGAAGATCCTACATCCAAGGTCAACCTTCATCAACTGGGTGCTCACTGTGTTAAGTTGGGCTTCTCCATGACTCGAGCGCTTGGTTGGGGAAGGCTGTTTCAGATTCTTTGAAAATAAGTTGAAGGTTTGGGAACACCATATCCACATCCGGTCTTGAAGAACAACTGACTTCCAACTAAGGGTCAATAGGTAAGACAAGACTAAGACCGCAGCTGGAAAACTGCATCCAGTCACCAAGATAAAAAAAAAATAGATATTGGGGCTTTGTGGGGTGCCACCAAGAAGGGGGGGGTCACCTTATTTTCCAAAGCACCTCAAGGCAAGATAAGAAACAATGGATGGAAGCTTCTCCAGGAGAGAAGCAACCTGGAATTAAGGAGAAACTTCTTAACTGTGAGGACAATCAACCAGTGGAACTGAGGTTGCCTTCAGAAGTGGTGGGAAGGCTTTTAAGAAGAGACCGGACGTCTGAAATGGCATAAGGTGTCATGTGATCCCTTCAAACTCTTGTAATCCTATTCCTATTCTATTTCCCACTTCCAAGGTCTCTTCCTGCTGAGATGCTACAGGGTCCCCTGTTATCCATTCCAACTCTGTTATTCTATTCCTATTCCTATTATTCTTATTATTCCTATCCTATTCTATTCTGTTCTATTCTATTCTATTCCCCACTTCCAAGGTCTCTTCCAGTCCTATTGTGATTCTGAATTCCGTTGGTCGATAAGATGCTGGTTCACTTACCTTGGGCTTTCTCTAAATTGTTGTGGTCCATGTTACAGACAAACCACTAGGCGTGAGTTTGCTGGGGGTGCCCATTCTTTCCCTACTGCCATCCTGATATGCGTCCTCTTCCTACCATTCTTGTTAGAAGTGATCAGGAGCGAGTGAGGAAAGAGGAAGTAACTTTGGGTGATGCAAGGGGAGGCAGGAGTGAGAAACTAAGTGACTCACAGGGGGAAAAATTCACCAGTGTCACAATGTTTTATCTACCTAGAACCCATCACGGCATAGGGCCTTCCAAATGGAGACTTTAATACCCATAATCCTTAACCAGGATGCCGACTTTTTTTTTTCGAGCTTTAGCTTTGAAACTTATACAGGTAGTTCTTGACTGACGGCCACAATCAAGCCCCAAATTTCTGTCGTCAAGCGAGACAAATATTAAGTGAGCTTTCGTCCCCGTTTTCAGGACCTCCCTTGCCACCGTTGTTAAGCGAATCACTGCAGTTAAGTTCGTAACACAGTTGTTAAAGGAATCTGGTTTC